>APFE031758753.1:2247-61299 GCA_000404065.3 Pinus taeda | reverse complement strand
TCTTGTTTTTGTGACTGCTCCAGGTTCCAATATGATTTTTCCTTCCTCTTCAATTTCTGGCAATATTGTTTGAATTAGGATCTTTTGCAACTTTTGCATAAGTGGCCATACTTCTTTGTCCTTCTTCCATTCATCCCTTGCTTCGTTTATCGAATCTGGTTAGATAATAGAAATAGCACAAAACAATGCTTCCACATGCTCATCCTTGAAGAGTCTTCCCATTCGGTAAGGTTGCCATTTTTTTAGTGCATGTAGTATTGCCAACATATCCTTCTCATAAATAGATTGCTTGAGATGTAGTAGTAAAAACACCCAATCACCTACATCAAAACATTTTTCACTACGATGTTGATCTATGTGTTGTTTCGTTTACTTTTGCACCAAAGTGGCGTTATCCTTTAAAAGTTGGAGAACTTCTTGTTGATGCTCGATGTGATCTTTCACTGCTTGAACATTTTTCTTCTTGATATGTCCTTCTATCTTGATACTTTGAGGAGTGGTAATTTAGACCAATGAACTACAAGATATGGTTGGATTCATTTCTTCTTTCTCGATGTGATCTTTCACTTTTTGCACCTTTTTCTTCTTGATATTTCCTTCTATCTTGAGAGTTTGAGGAGTGGTAATTCTTGCCAATGCTTTACAAGATATGGTCTAATTCATTTCTTCCTTCTCTGGGGTGGGGTCCTGGCGTATATCCTCTTCTTTTGATGTTTCTTGATCCTTTTCTTCCTCCTCTTTATATTCTATGTAAAATAATTTCTTCTCAGCACACTTATGACCTTTAGTGCATTTTCTATCACAATTGTAACAAAGCCCTTTTTCACTTTTTCTTCCAATTGTTGTTGTGTAACCCTTGTAGGTTGTGGAAGGCTAGGAGAAACAACACTTCCATCTTTATAGTTGTGAGGGGTATGATTCCTGGTTTCCATAATTGTGCTTTCCACTATGTAACAAAGCCCTTTTACTATTTCCAATTGTTGTGGTGTTGCTCTAAAGAAGGTGTTGCTCTTTGTATCCTCATAATGTGCTATCATTTCCTCCGTGAAAATTGACCACGTAACAAGTTTTTTACAAGAACAAAGCCCTTTATACCATAAAAATTGATCCGGTTCTAAATATGAAGATGCAATATATACCTTTTGTAACATTGGCACACCATGTAGACCAAAATATTGCTCCATCTAAAGTATCCAAGTTACCGGATCCTTGCCATCAAACTTCCTTATCATGTTTTTTCTTGATTTTAGGAGCTTGATCTTGAAACGACTGTAACTCTGTACGTTTGGATCTTTAAGTTCTAAACTTGCAGCTTACAGTAGCCCTCTGTGTCCTCTTTCCAATGCCACCAGTCTGATCCAAATTGGATTCTCCAAGGAAGAGTTATGTCAAATCTCCCACAGTGACATGATTATAGACTAGTTCATTAGAGCGAATGTGTACGATGTGCCACGAGTCACGGTTTTGACCTTTGGCTCTGAAAAATATATAGAAGAAACAACAGTCCATCCTCATTCTGCACCTTCTTACCAAATTTCAATCCAATGCTCAGATGAAAAGTTATGACGATTTCCCCAGGTCACCTGTTTGGAATGTAATTCAGGAGTCTGCAAAAAGACCAACTTCCTCAGATCATATCTCCGTAAATATAGCTCAAAAGGCTCCGAAATTCAGACCCAAGATTTAGCGCGATGTCTTCTCAAATGGGTTGTTTTTTCGACTTCTGAAATGTTGCAGAAAAAACGTTATAGCGAGAATGCACGATGACCTGTTTGGAGTAGTGAAACCCTAGAATCCAAAGCTCTCATACCAAATGTTATGAAACCAGCTCAAGAAAAGATAGAAAAGATAGATCAACGCCTTAGAATTCAGCCTCTTCAAGGGGGCCAAACCTCCTTTACATTACATAAATGAACAATTCTTCGATGATACAAATGAAAAGACCTCCTTTCTATATATATAGGAGTCTAAGGGGTCATAATATAATCAAAGCGACATAACAATAATAATGTAAGGGCACAATAATAATAATAGTGGGCTTCTATGGGGCACAATAGTAACAATATGGGCACTATATGGGTACATCAATATAATAAGTGGGTTGTACTAATAACAATAAGGGCTTACACTAGTAGTATAGGGGCCTAACAATGTGTTTGGTCTTGGAATGCATGACTGGATTCTTTGAAATATTTATGGCACTTATATTATCACATAGAATGGAGATGGGTGGAGTACATGTGATCTTAATGTCTTGCAATGTTTCCATCATCCAAAGGAGTTGTGTGCAGCAAGATGCAACAACCACATATTCTTCTTCAGCTGTAGATAATGCAATTGAACCTTGTTTCTTGCTGAACCAAGACACTAATCTGGAACCCATATAGAATGCACCACCACTAATGTTTTTTTTTGTCATCAATGCTTCCTGCCCAATCTACATCTCTATATGCATGAAGTGTAAGATTTGTATCTCTAGGATACCATAAACCAAAATTCTGTGTTCCTTGAAGATATTTGAAAATCCTTTTGACTGCCTAAAGGTGTGATTCCTTTGGATTTGCTTAGAATCTTCAAACTATTCCTACTGCATGCATGATGTCTGGTTGGGTACTTGTAAGATAAATTATACTGCCAATCATGGATCTATAAGTTGGTTGATGTACTATTGTTGATTCATCATTTGAGCTGAGACTGCATCCTATTACCATTGGGTTACATACTAGTTTACGATATTCCATGCCGTATTTTTTCAAGATCTGTTTGAGATATTTGGTTGGTGATAGAAAAATACCATCTTTATTTTGTTGAACTTGTAGACCAAGAAAATATGTAAGCTCACCAAGTAGGGACATTTCAAATTCTTGTTGCATTACTGAAGTAAAATTCTAACTCATGGCTTCTTCATTGCTACCAAAAATGATATCATCAACATACACAACAAGTATTAGCAATTTATTATTATCAATCTTTGTATATAGATTGCTATCAGTTGATCCCTTTGAAAAACCTTGTTGATGGAGATATTTGTCAAGACTGTAATGCCAGGCCCTTGGAGCTTATTTTAGACCATAGCGAGCCTTTCTGAGCCTACATACAAGTTTTGCATCATTTCTAAGAGTGAATCTATCTGGTTGCTTAATATAGGCTTCTTCTTCTAAGTCTCCATTAAGAAAGGCAAATTTTACATCCATTTGGTAGACTTTGAATTTTTGAAAACCAGAAAGAGAAAGGAACATTCTTATGGCTTCAAGTCTAGCAACAAGTGCAAATTTTTTTTCAAAATATATACCGTCTTGTTGAGCATATCCTTTACAAACAAGTCTAGCCTTGTTTCTAATAACTTCTCCATTTTCATTCGGTTTGTTTTTTAATATCCATTTAGTTCCTATGATATTCTTATCATGAGGTCTAGGAACTAATTCCAAAGTAATTCATGGCCTTGACCCAGCATTCATCTTTGCATGCTTTATTTACATTCTAAGGTTTGGTGGAGGATAGCAATGCTAGATAGCTTGAGGCTTCTGTAATAGTTATTCTTGTCTGCACACCTACCTCTTTCTATCCCAAAATTTGAGTCTCTTGATGATTTTTCTGAACATACCTGGACGGAGTCTTTTCTTCTACCGTTATCTCTTCTTCTGGTGGTTCATTGGTTTCTTCTTTAGAATTAGTCTGATTTGATGTGGGAGGATAATCCTCATCTTCTTCATAAGCTTCACTTTTTATTTGTTTTGGATTTTTGCATGTTTCATCAACCACAACATCAATACTTTCAATAATTTTCCCAAGTCTTTTATTATAAGACTCATATCCTTTACTTCAAGAAGAGTAACCAAGGAGAATACCTTCATCTACTCTAGGCTCAATCTTTCCAAGTTTTTCATCAGTCCTTTTAATGCAACATTTGCTTCCAAAAACTTTAAAGTATTTTACAGTAGGAGTCTTACGATACCAAAGTTCATGTGGAGTTTGAGTTTTGTTTTCTTGAACATTTTCTTGGTTGAGAATAGTAATGACAGGGAATGCAGCTTCACCCCAGAAGGTTGCAAGAGTTCCAGACTCATCTAGCATAGCACGAGCCATTTGTTGAATAGTTCCATTCATCCTTTCTACTACTCCATTTTGTTGAGGAGTCCTTGCAATGGAGAATTCCCTTCTTATCCCATGTTCTTCACAAAAATCAAATAATTCATTAGAGGTAAATTCCCCTCCTCGATCAAATCTGAGGCATTTGATTTTGCAATCTGATTCATTTTCAACCAAAGCTTTGAAGGCTTTGAACTTTTCAAATGCTTCATCTTTATGCTTTAGAAGTCCTATCCAACACATTCTGGAAAAATCATCAATGAACAATATAAAGTATTCTTCTCCACGAGGTGAATTTTTCCTTGATGGTTCGCATAAATTAGTATGAACAAGTTCAAGAGGCTTACAAGATGATCCTTCCTTTTCAGGGAAGTGCTATCTGGTTTGCTTACCAAATTGCCATGATTTGCATATTGTATTTTCTGGAATGTTGATATCAGGAAGATCACGAATATCCTAGAATCTGCATGCTTTTCTTATTTGAGAGAAGCTTAGATGCCCCAATCTTCTATGCCATAGCCAGTGCTCATCATTTTTGCTTAGATAGCACTGTTGTTGTCCTCCTTTGAGTATGTATGACTTGTTTGGAGTTCTTATATCTTTGATCATGGTTTCTCCTGTATCAAGCTCATGAACAAAACATCCATTTGATCGAAATACTACTTCATTTCCTTGATCACACATTTGACTAACACTCAATAGGTTATGCTTTAAACCATCAACATACATAACATTCCCAGCTTTAACTTTTTCTTTAAAGAGAATAGAGCCTTTACCTTTTATGACAGTAGGAGTTTCATTTCCAAATGAGACCTTCTTTTCCTTTTCTAAGGCATTATATGATTGAAGTTTTTCTTTGTCACCTGCCATGTGTTTTGAGCATCCACTGTCGATGTACCACTGATTTTCTTGTCCTTCTACATACAAGGCTATACCACATCTTTCTGTTTGCAGTTCTTTCTTTCTCCATATTCTAGGACTTAATGAAGTTTTCTCCTTCTGAGATGTTTGCTGAAATTTACTCCTGCATTCAGATTCTTCATGACCGAAGTTGTTGCAGATAGAGAATTCTATTTCATTTTCAAGAAGAGAAAAGTTATTGTAGGACCTTTTCATGATCTTTGTCACATTCCTTGGATTTTGTGCTTCTCTAGTCATGATGGTCTTGTAAGCAACACATTAAGCAGCTTTGTGTCCAAAGTTATGACATGAAAAAAATTGGCCATTAAAGAAGTTCCTACGATTATCGAATATACTAACCTAGTAATTGTAGTTTCTATTGATATTCATTCTTAAAGCAGGTTGAGTATGATTTACCTAAGGTTGGTTGTAGCTTATGTTCATCCTTGAAGTAAATTGAGTCTAATTTACTTGGTGATTTGCTTTATGCCTTTGCTGATGATTGTCAAACTATTCGCTGCTCTTTATTGCATCAAGATAGCTTTTAGTGGAGGTTGACAGCTTCTGTGCTTGAGATACTTCTTCAGTATATCTAAGACATGTCTTTACCAGAGGAGAATGCTACAATTTGATAATATCATTTAAGGTTTTTTATCCTCTCACAAATCTAAGGTTGAGAGCTTTTGTTTTCTCAATATCCTTTCTTAGACCCACAATTTCACATTCTGGTTTTTCATTGTGTTTTTCTCTTTCAACAAGTTGGAATGTCAAAGTATCTACAATCATATTCTTTTCTTCTAAACAGATTTTGAGTTTAGAAATTTCTTCATAAAGGTCATCTCCATCTAAAGCATCCAAGAAATCATCATCTTCAAAATCCATCAGAAGTCTATAGTCATTACTATTTTCATCTTCATCACTAATTGATAAACCATCATTATCTTCATGTGTATAGTAGCTCTTCTTACTTATACTTTGTTTTCTATTCCATTTTGTAGATTCCTTACCTTTATCAAACTTATCTTTACGAGGACATTTGGTAGCATAATGACCGACTCTTCCATAATCAAAACATTTGAAAGGTAGTGTACCTTTGAATCTTCCGGAACCCCGTTGAAGGTTCTTGACAAAGTTTGCTTCTTCTTCTCCTTTTGGAATTTGTCCTGATTCATTGAGTTCTTATTTTCCTGAAGCTTTAAATGCGACTTCTCTCATATCTAATGGACCTCCTTTTCTCATCTCGAAAGCAGTTAAGATTCCGTGCAGCTATGTCATACTAATAGTCTGAAGATCCTACTTTTCTTCTATGGCATATACTTTTGATTCGAACTTAGAAGACAAGGATCTTAAAACCTTTTCAACTAAAGTAACTTCTTTTATCTCTTCACCCAAATTCTTCATGCAATTAAGAATCTCATCTATACGTAAGAAGTAAGTAGCTATACTTTCATCATTGTGCATTTTGAGAGTTTCATATTGAATTCTGAGAGTTCGCAGTTTTGCACATTTTACTTGAGAGTCTCCTTCATAGCTTAGAACGATTTTGTCCCATATTTCTTTGGCAGATTTGAGCTACATAAATTTGACAAATTCTATTTGTGATAGACTTCCCAATAATGTATTGACAACCTTGGCATCGGTTTCATATTGAGTTTTACCTGTTGCATCTGTAGGAATTGCTTATGGAAATGTATATCCTCCTTCCACAATTTCCAAAAGATCTGTTCCAAGAGATTGAAGATAGGCTATGGTTCTTACCTTCCAATAAACAAAGTTGTTTCCATCAAAGATTGGCATTATGATGGCTCCCTCTCTTTCTTGATTACTCATGATGACGGATCTTCCTTCAAGCGATCACGCTTCTTCTGAAGGACCTGCTCTGATACCAATTGTTGGAAATATTACTGAGAGGGGCGGTGAATCAGTATTATCAAGTCAATTATTTTTCATTTCCATAATTGGATTCATATATGCTACTTCAGTTAATGGAACTCGCGTGTATACGTAACTGTGTTTAAGGCAACTAGTGTATATACTGCTAACTTATGATTCAGTTAATTCATCACATGTTGATATTTAATCAGTGCATCAGAACCATATCAAATGTAACCAGGTGCAACAAAATTCAGAATAGACAATCACACACATGAACACTAGATATAAGGTGGAAACTCAATGTGGGTGAAAACCACCTGCTGTAATCATCTCTATCTTATTTTAATAATAAGAAACTTCTTTTTACAATTTTTTGTACTGGTGCAGTCTTATACTAGTATGCATGCTTTTACCTACAAAAGGCTACAACCTTCTCTCGTTATCCAGATTCTCCTAGAAGGGAGCTACAAACCCCTAGCTCTTGTACTAGCTAATATGTTTACTAGTATGTAGGTGCCAGCCTACAGAAGGCTACAACCTTATCTTTTCTTCCAGGGACCATGTTTCATAAATTTTTAGACTGGATCCGTCGACAACATCATTCAATCATCAAATATATCTGCATCAACCAATCTCCTATTGAACCAACCACAACCAAGTCAATCAACCACTTTGACAACCCATCAATCTAATCTATCAGAATGTTGTCACCAGAATACAATAACCAATACCCAGAACACTACAACAACAAACAGAAGTAGCTAAAACATATTTTATAAGGTATACGCTACTTCCATGTGTCGAACATGCGTACAAATCTGCAAATCAAATTTAAGATGTGTACGTTGTTTTTTGATATGCAGAACCAGTGTGTATACGTGCCTTTACTAAAGTGAACCTACATACAGATCTATAAATGATTATTTAAACATTACAATAATTCTAGACTTCAATTATACCCAGATCATCATATTTACGAACTACAACATGTGCGAGTTATTCATAAATGATCAAACCACATAAAGATACTTCACTTCAAGCCTTAAGATCTTGACCCATCATTAGATCTTATCCTTCATCAAGACCTAAGGTTCATTCTTGGTTTAGATCTAGCTATGCACCATAACCCAATAACCTGTATACAAGATCTTGGTCTTCATCAGATATTCAATACTTGAGTGCCCTATCTTAATGATCTTCCCCTCCTTTTATAGCCTTATGCCTTACTCAATACCATGGACCAAAACCACTTATGACGAATACCTTGGACCCAATACCTGGGGTCAATACCTCGAAACAGATACCTTGCACTAATAACATGGATCAAAATAGCATGGACCAAACACCTTGGTCCAAAAATTAGTTTTCCAAGATATATGTGCCTTGCATTCTGTGAAAGTGTGTGTGTATGTATATGCGACTTGTATATAGTGAACCCACGTGTATACGCGGCTTGGCCAATGGCGAACGTGTGTATACATCTCTTTCTTAATTATGATCTGAACTTTGTGCTGTTAACCTGCTGAGCTATGATCTGTCATCTGAGTGAGTTGCCATCAAGGACAACACCTGTGTCATAATGCCAACAGCTTCAGGTTGGTCAATGGCATTTTATGGCTTGAGACTCAAGTATGCCTTGGAAGGCAACTCGAATTACATGAAGTGGAAGGATAGAATGGAAGCAATATTAGAAGAAAATGGTTTGAAGGATTTCATTGATAAAGAAATCCCCAAGCTAGCTGAAACTAATGGACAAGGATTGACTGAATGGGAGAAGTGCGTGGCAAGGGTGAGACGGATCATCCTGGAGGGTGTTCGAGACCATATTGTCTAGAGTCTCCATGGGAAGGATACTCCATATTCAATGTGGAAGACATTGAAGGACCTCTACGAGAATAGTAGCGGCCAAAGGAAATTGGCGCTCAAGGATAAGCTTCAAAGAATCAAGATGGAGAATGGTGATACTATTTCCACATATCTGAACAAGCTCACCACCTGTAGAGATGAGCTTGGAAGTGTGGGAATAACTACTGCCGATGATGATATGGTGAGCCTTGCTCTCCTCAGTCTTCCAAAGAGCTGGAATAGATACTAGGACTCTATGAATGGAAGTGAGAAACTGCCGGATTGGGAATGACTATGGTTGGATCTCATGCAAGAGTAGATTAGGAGGAGCACACAAGATGGTTTTTCATCCAAGGATGATGAAGAGAATATGGCCTCAGCAAATAAGGCAAGGAAAGGGAAGGAGAAGGATTCTCACTCCAAATCAAATTCTTCTCATGGAGGGAAGAAGGTTGAAAAGTCTAAAGTGAGATGCTTTAACTGTCATGAGATGGGTCAATATGCGACTAATTGCCCATCGAAGAAGTCCAAGAAGGGATCCTTTGAAGGATCTGAAGGTGAGGCATTAGCCTCTTAGTTCGAGATGGACTTTACCCTCATCGCAGGCACGATGTGATCAATGATGGGTTGTGTCTAGTATATTGACTGTGGAGCCTCATTCCACATGACCAGCGATAAAAGTTTATTCAGTACCTTGGAGGAGAAAGACCTCAAGATGCGCATAGAGATGGATGACGATGAAAGGTATGGTGTTTCAGGAGTGGGAACAATTGCTTTTCAAAGGGAGCGTGCAGCTCTTATCACCTTGACTGATGTGAAGTATGTGCCTAGATTGAAGAAGAATTTGGTATCGATCACGATGTTGGAGGACAAAGGCTACAATGTTGTCTTCAGTAAGGGAAAGGTTTTCCTTAAACACATCACCACGAGACAGGTGAAACAGATCGGTTCATGAGTTAAGAACCTATATGCTCTTGAGGTTCAAGATGCATGAAAGCCTTGAGGAGCAAGGAAAATGTTAGAGACTTGTTGGTTGAGAGGGAGAGTAAATTACCTCTCAACATGTAGTCCTCGAAGAAATCTCAGATAATTATGATGGAGCCTCAATTGGAGATGCGGAGAGGAGACTGAGTCGAGGCATCCACTCATGCAGAGACCTCCAGTAGGGGGAAATTTCGAGCCAAGTTAGTAGAGGGATCACATGCAGCCATACCTCTAGGTGTGAGGTTGGGTGATGTGAAGTGATAGTCCCAAGAAGGCTCAAATTGGGCATGTTTCATTGAGAGGTTTTATCTCATGGATCGTACCTTGCTACGGGAGCCTAAAGTACATAGTATCGAAAGGAATCAGTGAGATTGATGCAGTCAGAGATCAAAGTGACAGAGGCTAGAGCAGTCAAATACTAAAGAGTTTAGAGAAGGAACGAAAACGGTGCAGAAAGGCTGAGTTAGAAGAAGCACAAATTTTTCAGTTGATAGAGGCAATAACAGTCAGTGACTTTGATGATAGATGCATCATTCTGATTCAGGTTGAATGTTTTTTTGTTTCTAGAGTTGCTAGAGAAAAAACATTAGAGAGAAGTGTTGCATGCAAAACATTCCAAAGGTTCAGGATCGAGATCGAGTTGAATTCCTTTCTTGTTGAGAGGGAGTGTTGAGAATAGCAACAAGAAATGCTAAAAATAACATTCAAAATATTCCAATTTTAATTTGTCCTTCAATTAAAATTAAGAATTAAAATTTGAATTTAGTCTCACCAGTTGCTTGAAAGATATTTAATTAATTCATCATGAGTTAATTACATGGAGAAATTCAAGCTAGAAGTATTTGTGAAGTCATGCAATAGTTATCCCTTAAATTAAGGAGATTATCCCTTAATTAAGGAGATACGGATGAGTTGTATTTGAGTTGTAATTAGTTAGCTCAGTTAACTGAGTTATGTCCAGTTAAACTAGTTCCAAACAGTTTGAGGAATTAATTGTGAGTTCAGTCAGTTAAAGCATGAATGCATCAAACTATTGCACTCCAAATAACTGAATATTCTCTCATAAATAACTCATGCATGTCTATTTAGAGAAATGCCCAGTTGAGATTAAAGACAAGGACATTGTACTATTAGTTGCATGAGTTTTCCTATAAAGGAAACTCATCCATGCAGAAGGAATAAGGTTCCTTGAGTATTGCACAGTTTTATAGGGTGTGAGATCACTATGAGTGATCATTGTTACACTTGGTAATAGTAGGATCACCCAGGAGAAACAGTGCAAGGAAATAGGAGGCTTGGAGGGCAGAGGAGAATGTTTGTGAGAAGCCTTGTTTGCCTATGAACTTCTGTGAGGATTTTACTAAGAGCTGGTTAGCTATGAGAGCTAAAGCTTTGTGTAATCTTGATGTATTTCCTCCTTGTATGATAATAGAGATAGCAGGGTTTATAGCTAATGCTTTCCCCAGAGTATTCTTTTGTGTTTCATGTGCATTTATTATGCTTTTGGTTATATGTGTTCTTCTTGATCTTGCTCAAATCTATTAAGCTTCCACAAGTTTGATTGTAGAAGTAGGTTAAAGTATTTTGATTTAGTTATATTGCATTATCAGGTTAATCTACAGTCAGAATTTCTACATTGATGCAACATGGCACCCACCAATTTTGGAGATTCGACCCAATCAAATCACAATAATTGGTTCCAACGCCTTTCACCACAATGTGTAGAAAATATAAATCTTCAACTTCACTATAATCTTACTCGGTAAGTGAGCTCAATATATTATGGATCTCTTAAAAACTATTAGAATGGGACTTGCAATCAAGCCTTGATACCATGTAAGAGTATATAAATACCCATGGATTAGATTGCAAATCCTAACAATCCTTCTACAAAGAGATCACTCCAAATACCAAATGAACATAAACTACTTCATTACTTTTTTTCAATAGGAAGAAAATAACATCTTCATTAAAGAAGGTGTTTCATACACATAGGGAGGATGGGAATCCTCATCAAAAATAGAAATAGGAGAAAACATATTGCACTGTCTCGCGCAGAAAACCAAAATTTCCATAATGTTATGTGAAGCCTACAATGCTGTAAATCAAAACAGAAATCAAGCACAAGCCATAAAAAGAACATCATAAAATAACATGAATAAAAAACCCATGAAAAAACCTCTAAGGTAGAGATAGAAGTATCCTTCTTCCCAAATAGAGCCATTCTGTAGCATTTCAAAAGATATCTTACCATAACAAAGGGTCACTCTATGTTTAGACAAGGTGTCTACCTCCATATTATTATCCTTGTACACATGAAGAAAAGAGATACCAGTAAAGGAAGGAATGATCTACAAGATGTGGTCCATCCAGTGGTGAAGGAGGGGGATCTCGAGGGAGTTTTGACCCAATACCCATTCAATGATAATTTTAGAGTCCCCAACAATCTCAATGGAGTCAATTTCCAGCCAATTCGCACATTGTGGGATCCCTCAAAGTGCTACAATTTCGGTCCTGAAATTGGTCCCCTCACCCCATGCCAATAAAAGTGGTAATCATGGTCAGGGCATAGTTTGATGATAAACTACTTCATTACTTTAGAAAATATGTTTTACAATAACTTAATTTATAGAATTAATAAAGGATTCTAGTAGTAGCTCAATGCTAAGGCTGAAAACTTAGCAGATAAAGATAAGACTAACAACACAACATATACAGATAAAAGTGTTATGTAAGCTTAATAGCTTTAAGGTTTTTCCTATTGAAACTATAACAATGCAAGCTCACATTAAATCCTCTTACATATAAGCTACCCAAGATTTTGTTGGTGACAAAGTAGAAGATACAAAAGAAGGCTGAAAATGCTTCACAAATCTCCTTCACCTTGCTTGAAGGTGATAAGTCAAGCAATTTTTTCTGTCAACCTTGGAACATGCTATAATAATTACCATTAATAAAAAAAAATGGATAAAGGTTGATAATAAGAATTGAATAATTTTTTAGAATATTTTGAAATCTAAAAAAAATTGAAATCCAACAAAAACAAGAATGCAATAAGTTAAGCAATTGTTTTGCAATCAATATTGAGTTTTAATGGTTAACATTATTTTTAAAAACTAATAATAATAGCCTAATAAATTTTGGGGATATTTAGAAATATTACTAGGAAAAATAAATTTGATCAAATTTATTTAGCCTCATTGAGCACTAGAATTAATGGCTAGAGTGAAACTTAACAATACCACTTCATTCAAGCATTGGAAAAAACATTAGAATGCACCACCACAATTAAGCACTGGAACCAATAAGCCTCGAATGAAGCTCAACCATGCTAGTCCATTCAAGAGTTTATAGAAAACAATGGAATGAATATTATGGAATACACTGGCATGGTTTAGCACTTAAATTAGTGCTTGAATGAAGCTGAGGGTCTCTCGAATCAATAGTCACCTAGTTCTACTTCTTTAATAATTCTCTTTTCCTCTTTTTTTACACCATATGAGCTCAAGTAAATTTAGTGAGGGATAAATTTAATCAAACCTAGAGCTCAAGAATAATTTTCCCACTCATTTCATGTGCCTACTTTCTCCTACAAATCTCATTTTGATAAGCTTAGCTTAGCGATCGCCTTTACATATTCAATTTCTTGAGCACTCCATTTTTTCCTTCGATCCACTACCGAAAGTATAGGTTGCATTATTGATGGTTTGATTTATGGTTCAAAGTTAAAACAATACCATATTTGAATACAATATAAGCCTTAGGGTGTTTCAAATTCCTCTATAAATTACATCAAGATTATGGACTCTTTCATAAATTAGGTGGATAGGATTTTGCTGGGATTGAATATGTTTAGGATTTTAACTTTTTCCCTATGCTTTCACTTACTAGGAATTTGGATTCTTCCAAACATCTGCTAGGCATTTGTCAAGAATTGAAAATGATCAAGATTTATTTTTTCCCTATGCTTTCACTATTGTAGGAATTTGCAGTCTTCCATAGCTGAGATAGGTAAGTAGGAATTTCCAAGAATTTAATGTGTTTAGAATTTTATTTTTTTCGTATGATTTCACTTGTGAAAAGCCTAGAATACAAAATATCATGCTTGTTACAATTTTTTCCCTTGTGCACTCACTTGTTAAATGTCTAGAACAAAAATTTCATGGTTGTCATAATTTACCCTTGTGCTTTTAATTATGAAAGATCTGGAACACAAAATGTCATGATTGATGTTTTGCTTTCCACAAGAAGATATTCTAGTAAAATGTTACTCACAACATTGTATGAAATGGGTAGGAATTTACAACAACTAAATTTTTTCAAGATTCCAATCAAGGTTAAATTAAATGAGTAAATATCCTCTTTTATCTCACCTAATCAGTATATAAGGATAAATTTTAAAATTGTTCTAGGTTGGTATTTTGAGTGATTGGGAGTATAAATTGATATGTTTGACCCATTAGGATTTAAAAACAAAGAAAAAAGGATAAATTTCAAAACTTCAGTAAAACATCATGTAGTAGAGCTAAACGATCTATTCATAATAGTCCAAAGATGCTACCGTTAATGTGAATGCAGATTTAGAGGAGTCCTACCATAGGGGAATAACGTTGAAACCAAAAATCCGAAATAATCCTGGTATGCATGGAGAATATTGCAACTATGTGCGTGCAAATATTAGATAGACCATGTAAGAGTGAACATACCATGCTACATAAAATAGAGGTTGTAGAATATGGAGAAATGACAGTGAGTTAGAGAAATTGCATAGGTGTGTTATAGTTATAATTAGTGCAAGAAATCTCAATCATTGACAAGGAGGAGGGTAACAAAGAGCAATAAGGCTTGGTTTAAGTTTAGGACCTAAAAAAGTAGTTTTGATAGAGTGCTTAGGTGAGAATCCGAGGGAGGCAGGCCTAACTCTATCAGATATGACAACTTTATGAAGGTTTCCCAACTATGCCTAGGTTAGGGGAAGACAACAAAACTAGTGGTCATGAAGGCCACATACCTGGCTCATAAACCCAATAGATTTGATACCACTATTAAAATTACTAATGTCAAAAGACAAATTTGATAAGTGTGGAATACTTTATTATTCAAATGGTACACAAACTAGTACATTTTTGGCGACCATTGGATTCAAATTCCAAGGAACCTTGGACTTCTATGATTGTTGTCTTTCACTTGAGGTTTTCATCCTTCCACGAAAGTGAATATGCCAAATTTACATAACCCTAAAGGATTATGTTTTCAACGCAATCCTATATAAATTCCTTTCCTAAATTCTTGGGAATAGAGAAACCCAACTTAACCAAATCCTTTAGAGCCAACAATTACTCTAACTCAAATTAATAAACCCTTTGACAATGCTAATAATCCAAGCCTAGAGCTTCCCTGCCTTCTCCTCTTAGGGATATTGTCAGTCTCTTGTATATCCATGGCACCACCCACCTAATTTACAAAACCCTGTCAAAAAGGAATATAAAAACTATTTTTAAGCCTTATAAAACCCTCAAGCAATTATTATGGTCGACCAAAGATAAATCTGACCCAATGCTAAGTTCTCGAGTGTATTGAACTCCTTTCTCATGTGGATAATATTATATTGGTTAAATAGGTTTTTCTTTCTAGTCCATCTCAAAGAACATATTGTGGACATTACCCACAATAACACTTCCAAATAAACTATTACTAAACACATTTAATTCTAGCCACACCATTTGTTTCGATCAAACCAACATCTTCGAATCAACTACTTCCTACACCTCCTAGATCATTTTTGAAGCTCTTGAAATTGAGAAACATTGCAATAATTTCGATCAAGAAAATGGTTACAAACTTAGCCATTACTAGAAGATTTCCATTCACCGCGGAACACCAAGCCTCTTTCTTCGCTCTCATTCTTCAAAGTTTTTTTCTTCCCCTTCCTCTCTCTTCTTTAGCAACCCTTATCTTATGCTCTCTCTTATTTCCTCTTTCATTTTTCCTCCATCCTAAATTCAGCTCCTTCCTCTCCTTTTATCCTCCATTATAAAATATTTTCTTTGCTAGCTCCTCCTTTGTTACTTTTTCCATGTTTTCTCCGATGTTCTTGGTTGTTTCTTTAGCTAGATTTAAGAAAGTTGTCCATTTATCCATATTATTAACTTTGTGTCTATTTCTCTCCTTTCTTTATTGTTCCCACTTGTTACTCCATTTTCTTAAATTCTATTAATAAATTTTTTTATCATTAATTCCCCTTTTTATTTATTTTCCTTTTCCTTATTATTTTTTATAGTATATTTTGTGAATATCCCTTATTCATTATTATAATATTCTTTTCCATTTATTTACTATTTTGTCATCATCTTCAATCTCAATTTACAGTTTTCCAAATATTCACATCCTTTCACGTCTCTTATTAATTGTTTGGTTGATACCCGGTTAATATCATCAATGATGTACTTCATAGGCAAAGCATCCGGTGATTCCCATACTTGAACACAATTTAATTCCAAACCCTTATTACAATAACATTATATAATAAACATTTCTAATTATAACACCCACATTAACTTAAAATTAATATTTATTTTTAATATTATAGTTAACATTATTTTACTAAAACCTTCGTTCAAAAATTTCATGATGGGAAAATTTTATTTGCTTACGATTCATGCTGCAAACAATTTAGTATCCTCCGACCAACCTTAATGTTAGCCCATTCCATGAGTCTATGTATGACCTTTTGTGAAACAAAACCCTTTCGAACCTAAATATACATGATAATATATATGATATTTAAAAGATTGAAATGCATAAATTAATTATTGGTTTATTGTTTTTACATCTTATTTAATAAATGAAAATTAATTAATATTCAATAGATGAAATGGAAAATAAGTAATTAACGTATTATTCCTTGTCTCTACGAGGGACTATATCTTTCACCTCAAATTGAAGATTCTTAACCATGTATTAGTTTGCGATATTTTTGTAATTTTAACCAAAGTGTTTTTAGAAAACGTTGATTATTTTGAATTTTATGTAAATTTAAAAATATTTTTCTATTACTTTTTAATTTGAATTAGTTGAGCAAGCATTGATGTGACATAATTCCCTTGGTGGAGGTCAATTTCATTTCAATATTTGTTTGACATCACAAAATGATTTTAGAATGGGAGAATTTTTTTTATGTGATTGGTTGTTGTAGAGACTGTAACATTGGATATCGTGACTGTCAAGATTGATTTGAAATGGAAATTATAGTCTATTCATATTCTCATATTAAAAGGATCGACAACGAAGGTTTCACGACATAGATCGATGACTTGTAGGGCATTGCGTCCCTAACATTAGTAGGGGGATAGGAGGATGGGGGACTAGGGTGTTAGGGGTGCATTCGTATACATAAATGGGGGGAGGGGATCTGTACTCCAATATGATGCATCTCACCTGAAAGGTATGGATCATGGACATAATAGGGAGGTGATTAACTGTGCGGAGTGACCTGATGGGTGGGTCGATCCCCACGAGTATGCTGAATTGGTGTTGTCTTATTTGATATCGTCTTCCAAAGGAGATGTTACAAAACCAACTTGCTAATGGTTTGATATTTGGTTTTGAAAACCGAGGTGGAAATATATATCAAATCTCTAAAGACAAAGGGATTTGGAACATCTCTAAATAGAAACCTTGATTATGATGGGAATCTTAATGACAAGTGACATGAATATTTAACGTTGGAATTTATTTTATTATTTCATGATCATTTCAATTCAACTTGTCTTTTTATGGGTGTCATAAACTAATAGGTTATGTACTTTATTTTAAACTCAAAGTAGGTAGTAATGAGATTATGGGCCGGAAGGATATTTTAGGGAAAATTACAGCTTATTGATGAACTATTTGATTTGAAGCATAAGGAGTTGAAAATATATAAGAACCATGAATGAAAAGTAACAAATTGCATTTATTACTTTAAAATTGGTGGGAAAACGAGCAAAATTTTCTAACAGAGGTTCTAAGATCAGTTAGCCTAGAAAATCCAAAAGGGAAAGTATTATGGATAGGAGGATCCATTTGGCTAGTTTCTGTCACTCTACAAAAATAAATTTTTCATAGTTTGAGGCAGAATTTATGACAAAGGGAATAATTTTAGGGAGGTGGCAGAACCAAAATTATGGATCCCCATCACTCTTGTTGGTGATGTCATGGAGGTACCCCGTTGCAATTCACGAAAAGCATGGATATTGGAAATTAAAGTGTCCATCATTAGATTGAAGGGGTGAAATTTTGTGTTGGATTTGAGAGTGTGAATTGTCCCTCTCCCTACTTGTTGATGTCACGAGATGGGGAGGGTGGGTGCACAATCATTGTGAGTCATTTATTTTGATGTTAATCATAATCATTAAGTCAACAGGGCCCCAAACTAAGATGGGGTATAATAGCCAAAATTACGTCATTGATTGTGATTAAATAAGGGTTTCAGGGGATCAGATCAAGCATATCCTAGATGTTAGATGTCATCAAACTACAACTCCATTTTAAACGCTCGTGTTGTTGAGTTTCCATGGAGGTAATACATGATGTTGAGTGGGTCAGTGATATATTACAGATTTCCTAGTATGAATCGAATATCGCTGATTTACAGTGATTCCTTATTAGTGCATGCATCTATGATAATTTTATATTTTAAAGAAATTTTCATGTCCATTTCTTTGTGTATCAATACCTCTGCAACATTACCTCTATATGCATACTACTCCATGCAATATTTTAGCATAGTTATCCATGTACGATTTTCAAGTTAGTGCTATTATTAATTTCTTGTATGTCAAGTGTCATGATCACAAACATTTCATATTTATTTCATTTCATAATTTTTTTTCACTTAAGGTACCTATATCAATGATATCAAAGAAGGAGCAAGTTGTGTAGTAAATGGATGTGATGGTTTTGGAATTTTGAGATTTATCTTCATTATTTGCCATGAATGTTGACATTAGTATCTCAAATTTCTATTTGTTAAGGGTGTCCTATATAACAGACTTCACACCTGAAATAGTAACAACAGGTCATTATATAGGGAAATGATAAATTTACAGTTAAAATGTATTTTAGAATGTCGTTGATTAAGTAGGTATTTTTAAGTACAAAGTCAAAATTTCCAGTAGAGGAAGGAAATAATCTATTTGCAGTGATATGATTAACTCATTTACTGATACTGAGAAGAACTTTAATTGGTTGACTTCATATCAGTGGTATGTGAACCTGCCGATGATACAATAGAACCACAATAAAATTTGGAGGAGTGTATTGGTGAATCCTATCAAAGTATGGGGACCAACAAGAAGAATGACATTTAGAAGGAATTTCTCTATAATATCTACTACATCGGTGTCTCTTTTAAAGAATGAAACTAAACCATTGTGTGAATGCATCGAATCTCTTGTTCAAGGTGGTATCATATGGTAGTCTTTAGAAACCAAGTCCTATCTTGAATACGTCAAACCTTAGAAACAAGGTGGTAGTATAACGCAATATTGAGAAAGATTTGTGAAGTCCATTGTACATGGATTCTTACCCATTAACTTGGTCTAGTTACTTGTTTATGCATGTAGAAGAAACTCTCAAGAAAATATTTCCTTGATTATATACCCATGCTAAACTACTAGGGAAATATTCTTGAAAGCACTGGAAAGTTGTTTGGGTGAAATGTAGTTATTTGCATGGGAATACTATGAAAAAAGTGTACAGTGATAGAAATACAACCATCTTTCAATTATATTACTATATATAATAGTTGTTTAACAAGGTTTGAGATAAATATTTCTATAATTTCATTGTACTGATTCAACTAGTCACACAATATCTCACCTTGCCCAACATCTAGATTTATAATTTCCTTCTTAGTAGATTTAGGCATGTAGTAAAACACAATGGCTCTTCCAACCTCTCTAGGCCATTTTGCAAACTACGTTATGTGCCACTCTAATGAAATATAAATTATGGTGTGGACTATAGCATTTGACACACTTGCCAAATCTGTATTGTTGGAGGAACTTACATACTTCAACAAAGGTATGTCTTGAATGTAGCTTGAAAGTCCCTTCAAATTTTCAACAATAAAGCAAAGTATTTCAACATACAAATCTTCAAGAATCCTTCCAACCAACAAGACAACAAAATACATGAATAATATCAACTATTAGACACTATGAACTACACCCAAGAACTTTAAGCTATTATAGAGTTCTTGTATATCAAGGAAAGGATGGAAAATGTGTACATTATGATAAAAGAAATTGGTTTATTCAATTTGTTGTTAATGTTCACTTGCTTTCTATAGAATGTGTTTAAAACCTACGAGTATTATCTAAGATTTTGTTTTTTTACACAACCTTTTACCCTTAAATGTTGTGTCGCATAAAATCACACCCTTGAATTTTAATTGGGCCTAAATTGCATCTCTAACTATAATAGAGACGACACCCAAAAATCCAGTTTTTTTAGAGATAGAAGTGAATTAGCACTTATCATAGTAGAAAATGTTAAACATAAGGCTACTAACATACACTATTAATTAACTATTGATGGAAACTCTGTCACAAACCTAACTCACTCCCAACTTATATATATGATGTTACATATAGAGTTTTTATGACTATGCCATTATATGTCTGCTTCCTATTCAAAACCCAACCAATACATAACTCTATTTCTGCACCTCATACCTATTTAGCTACACACTTTTCCATTCACTTTGTTACCCTGGTGTAAGGAATGGGTATCTCGAATTATAATTTTGGTATGGTTACACTTTATAGTACAAGAAAACACTCTAGTGTGGTGAACTATTATGGCTAATTTAGTAATTCAATTTCCATTATATTTCATTTCTCTCATTCATACACATGCAGATAAACCATAAACCTCTTCTTACTTGATAATACATATTGTATTTATGGAATCCACAATGAACTATAGCTTTGAACCATGTAATTCACATTATTTTCACACTGTATGTTGGTTGTGTTTCAATGTATTTATACAATTTGTGTATTGTTTTATCACTTGTTTCATTTACAAAGTTTCAATAAATAAAATGGAACATAGTTTTCCATAAGTTAATATGGTTACACACTAGTTCTTCTAACATATCATTATAACCTCTCATTAATCCCTTATTGCACATCTTTTAGGCTATGAGAATGATGGTACGCCTGGGAAACTTAACCACCAATCTCCGTGCGACAACTTCAGCAACCTCCATGTGCTATTCACATGGGAAGGGTCAGGCTTGGGATTGTGTGAACGGTGGGAATGTGTCGAACTAATCCAATAATTGTTTGTGTATGTCAAAAACCGAAGCCCTCTCTGGATTATCTTTCTCCTAGAACTTGGTGTTTTTTTTCTTTTATTTGTTTTGATCTGCACCAAGTGATAGACAAGAGATTCGACCATATGCTCGGCTTAATCTTGCATTCGTACCAATACTTTCATTTTCTTCGATCATATTTTGGTTGGTTTAGTTTTTCCATGTTTGGTAATCCATTTTTCCCATCTGATATTCTGTCCAATGTTACCAAATCAAGGGTTTGCTAGCATGCCATCATGTTGAGTGCGACATTCATGTTCCAATAAATCTAGTCTATCTGGAACCTCTTATCACGATAGGTAACTAAATTTTTATTTTTCTTCCTATGATAACTCTGTGAATTCTTTATTAGAAGCCTACACCTCCATATTTACTCTTTTCAATCCATACGTCAAATTCTTAGTTCTCACAACCTCTTTTCTTTTTTGGTTTTAGTGGTTTATTCTGGTTTGTAGATTTATGATTATATTCAGTTGATTACCACTTATCGGAAACCAACCTCGTCAAATCCGTGACTCGATTTATCATAGGAATTCGATGCGAGTTACACTATGGTAATATAAGTGTTTGCTCTATCCCCAATCAGGTGCTTTGCCACCAGCTGTGGCTATAAGAGGTATATTATTCTTTCTTTAATAAATACTTAATGGTTATCTTTTCTTCTTGGTTTGTTTTTACTGAAAATAAAGGTTTACATTTTTGAATTTTGCATTTTGTAAGAGTGCAACTTAAGGAGGCATTTATAGAAGTGGTCACTTCCTTCCATTGCATTCCCATCCCACATAAGTAAGGGTTATATATATATATATATATATATATATATATATATATAGATATATATACAGTTTCTCTTTTGCAAGTTTTTTTTCTCTAAAAGTTCCAACTTATTTCCAGAAGCACTAATGACCTGCTTTCTTTACCCTCCATAGAATTCTTTCCTTATGTCAATATACTTATGGCTCATATGGCTTGTCACCACCAATAATGTCTTGCACCATGGCGACCTTACCTTACTATAGAAATGTCTTTGATGCTCACTAGTACTGCTATTATAACTAGAAGGGTATTCGACGAGATGGCCCTTATATGGGGCTACTTACTAAGGAAACCTACCATTTGCAAGTAAGAAAACATTTTTTTTTAAGTTATACTCCTTTTCTTATTTCTACAATTTCCATACCCTATCCACTACTCATATCTCTACTTTCTCGGTTTTACATACACATTATCCCTTATGGCAGTCTCTTCCTTGTTCAATCAATACCTCCCCCTTATCAAGGGTATAGTAGTTCTATATACTATGGGTATGTTATTTTTGTTTTTCCTGTATACCAATGGGTGTCATAGATATTATTGTGAAATGCTCCGCAGTGCACACATTTAGTGGCCAAGTTAAATATTAGTTTTTTTTAGAATTAAGAAACTTATGCATTTAAGTCAATCTATCTCCACATTATTAGTCCAATTCCAATTACTCCTTGTTGTTATGTTAATTTCATGTTATTACGTATGGTTCCCCATCATCCCACTATGCGCAATCCTTATTTTACTAGACTTTAGAACTCATTTGTCATCAATGTAGATATATTTGTGGGAAATTTTCATTGAAGACAATTTGAATCTTATCTGTATAATTACCTTCTTGGTTGCATTTAATTACTATTTAATTTGAATTCTTGTTCCAGACAACTTCTTTTTGTTATGTAATCTAAAGACAATGGTGTACTTCCACTCTAAATTTTTATATGTAATTAAATATGTTCAACTTGTTGTTCTGACACATTCTACTGTATGAGTTGAATCATTATTTTTATGTATTGATACTTCTTATGATGGTATAATTTTCTATTGGTTCAATGCCTTTGTAAAACTATAGTTATTGAATTTCTAAGTTATTACCATAACCATATTTATAATTTTGGTTCGTGTCGAAGTTCTATCTACAAGTAAAATTTTTGTTGTGTCATCAATATTTATTTTCTTAGTACATTCTGTAGGTCATTTCCATTCCATTCCTAATACAGTTAGTCTCCTCTATATATGCATAAATATATGTTATATCTTTATTGCCTACTGTTCAAGTATACAATGCATCCCTTAATCTTTCCATAAGGAACTAGAAATGTCAACCCATTTCTAATAAGCATTACAATGATGTGTAGCATCCAATGCTTCTCTTACTGATAAGGGCTACTGTATAATCAATCTATTAATTAGGTTCAACTAAATTCATTGTCACCTTCCCTTATCGATGTTTTATCGTATTTATCTCTCTTTTCTACTTACAACTTCTTTAGAATAAATGTACAAGTCTATTTTTTTCCATATTAATAGATAACAAAACTCTATCAATCCTGAGTATCACACTCATCATGCAATTTCCCACCTAATTTCCTATTATTTGTTTTTTTACTAGTGAATAAAATATTTGATAATAATTTACCTGCAACGTAACATTAGATTTAGAATTCACATAGTTAGATTTACCATCATAAACCACATACATCCAATAAGAGTGATAACCCAACATTCCAGTCTAAATCACACTCCAATCACTAACTACCCCTATTCACATCTTAGATTAAACATTCCAATAGGAAAATTGCACTAATATTAATTATGGAATACCACATATTAATGTATCAATTCATGCTAAATAACAAAACAAAATCGAATAAATTTAAATATAAAAAAATAAAATAATATAACAATATAGTGAAATGAGAATCGTCAATAGGGAATCACTTGGTAATCTCACAATGTATCCACCCAAAATGGAACTATACTTCCCCAGTTCACCCCTGTGCTGAGAATTTCTTTCCCCAAGATATCAACAACCCCTATTGATCCCTTCAATAGGTATTTTATACCTTTCTTTCATGATAAAGTTTCCTTTAGCAACGTCCTACTTTTGTGAATTGTTTTTATCCCCTGGCATAGGCTTTCCGTAAAAGCCTACCTTTCTCTCCCACAATGCTTTATGATTTTCTAAGCTTAGCATCTTTCCCCAGCTAAGAGACTTAATGGATTTTTATCTCGCATCCATAAAATGTATCTAGAATTTCATCTAGAATTATTATCATGAAATAATTATCATAATCTCATTTACCAATAAGATTTTTGTTTTCCTTTCTTTGGAAAGAATCTCATATTCAAGTGTTTAATTCCCAGTTACATATATTCCCTTTTTTTATTAGTAAAATCATTTATTTATTTACATAAATATTTCGATGTACTTCATGGCTTTTCTGCCAATCGTACTAACATCATTTAGTCTAAACCAAGAGAAAAAATTACAACAATCGAAGGATATTACATTTTTACCCACATTTTTAATTAACAACATAATCAATGTCTATATTCCAGTTACTTCCCTTGGGAACAACGCTGGACCATTCTTTTGTATCTCACCATCCTTAATAAAATACTTCCATTGCACTTTAACACAAAATCGACTTAACTCTAGAGCCAAGTCCCTTTTTGGTCTAGGATACAGAGAGGGTCTAGCAGTAAGTCTCCTTCGGGTCCCCCCTATAACATTTTCCAATCAATTATGTGATAGCCATCATTTATCTTTTTCTTAATTAGCAATACATGAAAAACATTATCAACTTTAATAAAACTAAGCCATGCTAATTGATAAGCTATGGACCTAATTATGTCCATATTTTCAAACAACCCACAACATTGTGCTTCTAACTCTAAACAAATTCCCATTATTAAGGTACCTTTATTTTGTTTTACTATTAATAAATGTGATTCCCAATTTACAACTCCCTTATTTTAAATTACATCTTTTCTAAAAACAAAATGGTGATGCGTCCCATTTTCTAGTCCTATAATCGTCACTTTGGTACCAAACGTTTTTGCTTCACATTGTTTTGTGCAATTGCTCAATGAAACATTCATCCTTTTATATTTATTTTATGCTCCTTTGCTAGCACATTTCCATACATGCTAGAAATGTGCTTCATGCATTTCACCTGAAACAAAATGACTATCCACCTGCATCCTCACAAAGTCATTATCCTCAACATAACATCACAATGATACCATAGATCCTTTTTCATACATTTATTCTTAGCTATACCAAATGGCATGGCCGTTATTGAATGCAACATTCGAAATATGAAATTTCCACTTTTCCTTCCATATTACTTTCAAAGAGAAAGTATTAATTAAGGAACTACTTGCATCATTTTACCTTATGCTTCTATTTTGATACCATTGTATCACTTATACATCTATCATGCGTACTCAAGTGTAAGGAATCTTACATCCAAAGTGGAACTAGTTGAGTCCATTGTGATTATTCTGTGACGTGTTTCCATACCCTTTAATAAATTGATGAAAGTATGAGGACATTACCAACATAGATACTTAAGGAGTATTCTGGTACTCTTGAGTTTCACGATTAACTTTAGAAATTATTTGTCCTATGTATAACCATAGAGCCTTTTCCTTTTGAATTTTATTATGCATCGACCCACAATATATTAGTAAAAGTGTGCTCATATATTGCACACATCTTCATTCTTGTGTATATATTTACATTACTATCAAAAATTTAATTACAAAGATTTTCTTACATATTTTTGCTACATTATTTAGAAATTTTTTGTCTCAAGGTTTTTTCATTCTGTTAGGCTACTTGGTTGACTTCTCATCCCCTTCCTATTTTATCCAGTGGCATTATTACAACCCACCACTTTATAGTCTTTTTTGGGTTCAATGATCCTTCAATTTTGGATGTTTATAATCATGCCACAATATTGTTCTCTAATTCCATAGGGTTTTTATTTTTAAGAATGATACACAATAAAGGGTTTCTTCCCCCTTTCCATTCAATTTCGTCCGAGAAAATCATGTTTTCAGTCTCGATACTACCTTTGGTCCATTTCTCCTTATTCCATTCTATGTGTAGCTAATGGTATAATCATTATTTCAGCACCCTCTTTTAGTGCCATTCCGTTTTTTTATTTTCTTGGACTTGTCAAATAGCAATATTACAACTATTATCAACTGGGTAATGCATAATTGGTCTATATACATTCCCATTTTGTGATTTATTTATCTATTATCCACTATTTTTAGTGATATTATATTTTGTCCCTCTTATATACTACTTATTTAGTAGATCCTTTACACTTGTGCGTGCCCACATTGAATCCTTTCCTACCTCGTGCTGATCATACCTTGATATAAGGCTTTCCCATCCCTTAGGATTTCCTAACCCATATTCCCAATGCCTTCTTTTATCAACCAAATTTCATTGTTATAAATTATTTACACTATATACCATGTATACCGTAAGGATTAATTAATTAATTCTGTTAGGTAGTTATTTTACTAACAAGAATAAGATATCCAAGATTTCCCTACTTGACTATTCATGTTTATTTTTATTTCTAGTTGCATGAGCTTAATTACCGACCAATCATTTTTTCTGACATATGTTGGTACTCATTTGCAGGAAATTCGTACCCAGGTGGTTTTTCATCCTTGATTTTATTCTTACTGTATTAAATGTATTTTTTTTCAAACACTACTTCGAAATATCAGTGAAATACCACTTGTCACATCTATACGTTCACTATGATAAAACATTTCACCCATAACCAACCTATTTTAGTTTTTTCACTGGAAATGAGTATCCTTTTTCCCTTAAACACTCCTTCGTAGGTTATTAAGGAAAGATAAAATTTCTTATTCACTGTGTACACTCCTTCATATGTGTGTCAGTTACTTATTTAAGGTGCTAATCTTATTAATATTTTCAGCATTCACCAAGGAAAAACATTGTAGGTAGTATTTAACATAACACTACCAGAATTATTTTTGTTACATTCTCTAAGTTGTATGTTTCAGCTTTGTTGCAAAAATAATTTTCATATAAAAATTTCAACCTTAACATAAGGTAAAACTTTAATATGTTACCCATCCATGTCCAAGTCTCCTGGAAAGTTTGCGTATACTATATCTTGTCAGCTTGGATTAAATTTAAATGTTTTATTTAGTGCAACAAGTTTTATGATAGTTTCTTCTTCATTGTTGTTCCTAAATCATATGACTACCTATTTAATATCTTGTGTAGGAGATAATAATTGAGTTACATCAATCACACTAATTTTGTTAATTGCCACTATTATTTTCCCCAAATCTTATGCACACACAAATTAAGTAGGTTGTTTACGCTATCCCATATTCCAAAATTATCACACTCCATTGGTATAGACTAATTATGTTTGGTACAAATAGTGTGATATAGATCTCTCATGTCACTTATTTCACAGTGGAAATAAGGAATGGTTCTCTGAAAACAACATTCCATAACCTAGGTTGCTAAACCTTGTAATAGATCATAGTCAAACCTGAAGTATTTGTTCCAACAGTAATGCAAGACATTATTTATATTAATTATAAATTGCTAAGTGTTTCATTCCTCAAGAAGTTAGAATCAATTTGTGAACAATTCAGTTTAAACATAAATGTGGCTTGTTGGATAATTAGTACCTAATTTTTTTCTATTTTTTTTATAAGGGGATTTGGTACCGTGTTACTTTACAATCCACAAAAAAATGAAAAATGGCAAGGAGACATTCCACTATAGATTTACTTCCCAAAATAATGTTACTTTAGTGGTGAGAAATCAATTAATAGTTGCGTATGTGATAATCCATACACCAATTATACTGTCCAAGAAGTCCTTCCATTTGATTTGATGGAATAATTCCCCCCCCATCACACTCACACATATATATTATACTCCTAGGGATTTCAGACTTAATATATATAGCTTTGGTCTTTCCAAAAGGCGGTTGGGGCAGTTCTCAACAAGAAATTTTAAATTCTAAAGCTCAATTATAATCATAGAATATAACAATTCGGTCATAATATATTGAGATCACCGAGATAAACCTTGTCAAACATAGCCAAGGTGGATACAAAATAATTACAGGGTTTGCATTACTTCAACTTGATGTATGTCGAGTCCTTCTTAGCCCCAGAGATTCATGAACTGCTAAGTAGTAACTATGGGTCATTCCTCTTCTCTTTGTTGTAGCTTTGCTAGCCAAGAGGATATTTTCCCTGAAAGCTATAGGTTGGTTCTAGAATAATTTTCTTGTTTAAAAAAAATGACATAATACATAGAATAATGGAGAAAACTTATTCTTCAACAATAATAACATTTCAAGGCTAAATATTTTTTTGAAGAATTACTATATCTTTCTGGCTACTACTATAAATATACATAGGTCCAATAGTTTGTTCACCCTATTATGAACAATGATATTGTCATACACACCCTATAGATGAGGCTATGCTAACACCACACTAATGATACAAAATCATACTCATTTTTAATATATAACCTTATTGGGTTAGAGAGTTGAACCTATAGCTCTGATAGCATAGCATTTCTTGCGAACCTAACTCACTCCCAACTCATATATATATATAAGATGTCACATATAGATTTTTTATCATCATGCCATTATATCTGTGCTTCCTATTTAAAACCACAAATACATAATTCTATTTCTACACCTCATACCCATTTAGCTACATGCTTTTCCATTCATTCCATACCTGGTGTAAGGACTGGGTATCTCGAATTCTAATTTTTTTATGGTTACACACTATAGTACAAGAAAACTCTCTAACAATAACCTAACATTTATGGTGCACTATTCGGGTTAATTTAGTAATTCAATCTCCCTTATTGTCCATTTCTCTCATTGATAGACATAGGGATTAAGGATAAATCTCTTCCTGCTTGATAATACATATTTTACATATGGAGTCCACAACAAACTATAGATTTGAACCATGTAAATCGTATTATTTTCACATTGTATGTCCACAATGGTTTGATGTCTTTATACAATTGGTGTATTGTTTTATTGCATTTACAAAGTTTCAATAAGTAAAATGGAACACAACGAACCATAAATTAATATGGTTATACTTCTAGAATTATTGTTATAACCCCTCACTACACCTTTATTGCACATCAGTCGAACTGTGAGAATGGTGGTATTCCTAGCAAACTTAACTACCAATCCCCTAGCAACAACTTCAACAACCTCCATGTGCTATTGATATTGGAAGGGTCAGGCTTGTTATTGTGTGAAGGATGGGAATGTGTTGAATTAATCCAATGATTGTCTGCATATTTCAAAACCTTAAGCCCTTTCTGAATTATATTTCTCCTAGAACTTGGTGTTTTTTTGTTGCTTTTATTTGTTCTGATCTGCACTAGGTGATAGCCGAGAGATTCGACGATCTTTCCTGCTTAATCTTTCATTCATGCCAATACTCTCATTTCCTACTATCATATTTCATTTGGTTTAGACTTTTCATGACTAGTAATTCTTTTTTCCCAGTTTATACTTTGTCCGTTGTTACCAAATCAAGGGTTTTCTAGCATGCCTTCATATTGAATGAAGCATTCAAATGCCAATAAATCCAGTCTAGCTTGCAGCTCTTATTGCATAAGGTAACTGGAATTTTATTTGTTTTCCTCTTCTAACTCAATGAATTCTTTATTAGAACCCTATGCCTCTAGATTTACTCTGCTCAATCCATAGGTTAAATTCTACGTTCACAGGGCCTCTATTCTTTTTTGGTTTTAGTGGTTTATTCTCGTTCATATATTGATGACTCTGTTTAGTGGATTACCATGTATCGGAAAGAATCCTCCTCAAAGTTGTGGCTCAATTTACTATAGTAGTTCGGTAAGAGTTATGCTACGGTAATATAAGCGTTTGATTTATCCCCAGTAGGGTTCTTTACAACTTCCTGCAGTTATAAGAGGTATAAGATTCATCCTTTAATCAGTACTTAATGGTTATTTTTTTTCTTGTTCGTTTTATGGAATCCAAGGTTACATTTCTGCTTGTGCATTTTGCAGCGTGCAACTTTAGGAGGCACTTACACGAGTGTCACTTCCTTCGCTATTCCCATTCCCACACAATTAGGGTTTATATTATATATACTTTTTCTATTCAAGTTTATTTTCGCAAGCTTACTTGCAAAAGAACTAATGACCTACTTTCTTTACTCTACAAAGAAATTCTTTCCTCTTGTCAATCTACTTATGTCTTAGATCTACTTATGTCTTAGATGGCTTGTCACCATCAATAATGTCCTACACCATGCTGACCTTACCTTACTATATCACCATCTTAGATGATCACCAACACTGCTATTATAACCAGAAGCCTAATCTGCAACATAGCCCATATATGGGGTTACTTACTGAGGAAACCCACCATGTACAAGTAAGGGAAAAATCTTTTTATGTTATATTTTTTTTTTTTATCTCTATAATTTCCTTACCATATTCACTATTGGAAAATTTTAGGGGCTAATATTTACAGGTGGGCTAATTTTCCAAGATTTTTCCAAAAAAAAAATTAGCCAATTTCCATCATTTATAAAAATGATTCTCCCAAATTTTACAATATAAAAATATTTTACCTTAAAAATCGCCAACATTATATAGAGATTATATATAAAATCATTATAAATTTCAATAGTTTTACAAATATATCAATAAACATTTTATAGTTTGCATATTAGGGAATAGTGAGATTCCCCAATGTTTTCAAACTTCAAAATAATTTTCTATCCTTAGAATTTTCCTTAATCCACTACTCAGATCTCTACTTTCTCAGTTTCCCATATACACATTATCCCTTATCCCTTATTGCAGTCTCTTCCTAGCGCAATTGATACCTCCCACTTAGCAAGGGTGTGCCAACACCATACACTATGGGTATGTGAATATATTTTCCTGTATACCAATTGGTCTCATGGATAGTAGTGTGCAATGATCCCCAAGTGCACACATTCAGTGGAGAGGTTAAAGTTTAGTTTTCTTTTTTAAAATTAAGAAAGTTCTATGGTAAATTCAATTTATCTCCACATTATTAGTCCAATTCCAATTACTCGTTATGTTAATTTTAGGTTATTACTAATGCCGCTCCGTCATCCCACTGAACATAGTCCTTATCTTATCAGATTGTATAACTTAATTGTAACGAATGTAGAGATATTTGTTGGAAATCTGAATTGAAGACAATTTGGCTCTTATCTGTATAATTACCTTCTTAGTTGTATTTAATTATGGTTTAATTTGATTCTCTGTTCCAGGAAAGTTCCACTTTGTATAATTTAAGGAAAATAGTGTACTTTCAGTCCAAAATTTTATATATAGTTAAATATATTAAACTTATTGTTCTCACTCGTTTACTGTATTAAACTTATTGTTCTCACTCGTTTACTGTATGAGCTAAATCATTATTTTTTATGTATTGATGCTTCTTGTGATGGTATAATTTTCTATCGATTCAATGCCTACGTAAAACTATAGTTCTTGAATTTCTAAGTTATTACCGCAACCATATTTATAATTCTGGTTCAGGCCCAAGTGCTAGATACAAGTTATAATTTTTTTTTGTGCCATCAATATTTTCTTTTCTTAGTAAATTCTACAGGTCATTTCCATTTCATTACTAATTCAACTAGTATCCTTTGTATATACATAAATATATGCTTTAAATATTTTTCCTAGTGTTCAAGTATACACGGCATCCCTTAATCTTTCCAAAGGGAACCTGAAATGTGAACCCACTTTTTATAAGCATTACAATGATGCATAACATCCAGTGCTCGACTTGCTAATAAGGTTTATTGTATAATCGGTCTAGTAATGAGGTTGGACTAAATTCGTTGTATCCTTTCCTTATCGATATTCTATTGTTTTTATCTCTCTTCTCTACCTACAACTACTCCAAAATAAATGTACAAGTCTATTCTTGTTCCATATTAATAGAGAATCAAACTCTATCAATCCTGAGTATCACACTCATCATGCCAATTTCCACCTAATTTCTTATTATTATTAGTTTTTTACTAGTGAATAAAATCTCTGTTAATAATCTACTTGCAATGTAACATTAACAGTTAGATTTACCATCATAAATCACATACATCCAATAAGAGTGATAACCTAACATTCTAGTCTGAATCACACTCCAATCACTAACTACCCCAATTCACATCTTAGATTAAGCATTCCAACAGGTAAAATTTCACTAACATTAATTTTGAAATACCACATCTCAATGTATCAATTCATGTTAAATAGTAAAACAAAATCTAAGCAATTGAAATAGAAGAAAATAAAATATTATAACAAGATAGTCAAACCAAATTCGTAGGTAGGGAATCACTTAGGAATTTCACACTGTATCCACCCAACCTTGAACTGTACTTCCCCAGTTCACCCATGAGCTGAGAAGTTCTTGCCCCCAAGTATCAAAAACTCTTATTGATACCTTGAATATGTATTTTATACCTTTCCTTCATGATACAATTTCATTTAGTGGCATACCACTTTTGTGGACTTTTTATTCATCCACTAGCTTAGGATTTTCCAGAAAAGCTCGCCCTTCTCTCCCACGAAGCTTTATGATTTTCTAACCTTAGCATATCTCCCTAGTTAAGCAATTTAATGGATTTTTCTCTCCCATCCATTAAACTCATCTATAATTTCATCTAGAATTCTGACCATGAAATAATTATCTCAATCTCATTTACCAATGAGATTTTAGTTTTTCTTTCTTTGACAAGAATCTCTTATTCAAGTGTTTAATTCCCAAGTACTTCAATTCTTTTTATTTTTTTAATTAATAAAATCATTTACTTATTTACATAAACATTTCGAAGTACCTCATGGCTTTCCCACCAATCCTACTAACATCATTCAATCTAGACCAAGAGACAACATTACATCAATGAAGGGATATTAGGTGTGAGGATGTGGAAACAAATTAGGGTTTACGAGGTGCTGAGAGGTGAAAAGTGGGTGAGTCCATGTCATAGACATGTAATAACAAGAGGACTATCTCACATTAATTTAATACTAAGAAATGCAATACTATGTATTTATGTGAATATTTCAAAAACAAATATGTCATCAGTTTAATTATAGACAAGATCGTTTTATCCCTTATCTAGCTACTTTTCTTATGGCTAATGCCAGTGGAGAGAGTGGAAACATCTCCTATAACAATATTCTTTGAATTATGGCTAATATGTTCTCCTTGATGGCAACTTGCATGTCAGATACTTCCTTGATGTCAACTATGATGTGTTGTCCTTGATGATTATAGAATTTTTGGAGATGACATGAATATTGGTATAGGCATTGCAGAAAAAGGAAGTGTATTATCTTCCTTCTCACATTTTTTATTTGAGAAAAGTTGAAAAAGTGAAGTTGGAAAATTATGCATGGCCTATGTGAAGCAATGTCACATGCATACATAGGCTTAATAAACAAGAGTCACATACATGACACTGACCATGGAAAATAAAAAACCATGATCTTTTCCCATGGTATTGTCCCATAGTTTTGTGACGAAAATGGATATTTGATTCCGTCAGTGATTACTAAAAACAAACCCAAGGGATTTTCTTGTGGTATTGGAAAGAGAAAGAGCTATAAAAGGAGAAGGAGATGATGGAGTTGAGTGTGCATTCGCTAGGTTATTCATGTATGTATATGATCTAGAACAAGTATGCAGCAAGCAGCAAGGAGGATCATCTATAAGTGATCTCAAGTTGTTTAAGAAAACTAATGAAAGTATTTCAGTTATATTGGTGGGGAAATGAAGTAATCATGATTGTAGATCATTATGAATCTTCTTATGTAGTGCTTATACATAAGTTAATTGTAGTAGATTTGTCTATGCTTATTTCTCCATTGGGATATGGTTGATTGATTGCTTTTTTTATGATTTGTACAATATTTGTATTCCTAAATGATGATGAAATTGAAATTAAAATGATGGGGATGGTTGTCAGACTGAAGTTTTCAACAATAACACAATTTTCTAGGGGGAATCAAAATTTTGCAGTGGACAAGTGATCAAGATGATGATTGAGAGAGAATGTGGGCATTTTTGTTCACTTTGATGGTCATCGGAAATAGAAAAGGATAGATAGATCGTTTTTCATTGTAGCTTGGCATTAGATTGAGTTGTCAATCATTTTCATGGGTGTGTCATAATTGGAGTTGATTCAATGCTCTTGGTTCCCTCTCTTCATATTGGAGTTATCAACATCTAGTTTCGGCAGTTTTTTAGGCAATTTTTCATTGAGGCTCGATTGAGAAGTTTTAGCATGAAGACTTGGAGATGGTTCCGGGTTCTTATTTTGTACTTATGATTAGGGGCAGCGTGAATGTAAGCCTCATACTCACAATCAATAAGTCAAAAATAATAAAATTATGAAACATGGGAAATATAATTCCTACTTGTCTTTGATGTGCTCATCAATTCTAGAATGAGTCTATTCCTAATACTTGGGAGTTTCATTAACTATTGAAAATAATTAATGAAAATAAAAACTTAATTCAAGAGACAAAGACATGATGGAAAAGGCTTTAAGCCTGATTGTATATTCACAAGAAGACTGTTGATACAATATATACATCATGCTATGTCACGCGATAGTTAGTCTATCTTGGACATGCAATCTCTTGGTTGAGTGAATATCTTAACCACAAACTAATATAGGAGGCTAACTAGTTGGAGAGAATATATCAACCAAATGGACCTCAAAAATATCCAAAGTATTAGGAACAAACCCATTCTAGAATTGATGAGCACATTAAACACAAGTAGGAATTATATTTTCCAAGTTTCATAATTTTATTATATTGGACTTATTAATTGTGAGTGTGAGGCTAACATTCTCCCGCTCAATAAAATGTCCAGAGTAAGAACCTGGTACCATCTGGAAGTATTCATGTTGAAACGGTTGAGCTGCACCTCATTGAAAAAATGCCTAAAGCACTGCCTCAAAAACCACCAAAACATGATGCCAAAAACTCCAATATGAAGAGAGCAAACCAAGATAAGTGAATCAACTAAAAGTCTGAAAAATCCCTGAAAATGCTTGACAACTCAATATAAAGGCGAGATACAATGCAAAAGGATCTATTTTCCATTTGTTTGGCCCAATGACCATCCAAGTGAGCAAAAATGCACACATTTTCTCTCAATCAGCATCTCGATCGCTTGTCCATTGACAAATTTTGGTCCCCCCTAGGAAAATTGTGTTGTTGTCAAAACTTTTAGTCTCATAACCATCACTATCAATTTAATTTTAGTTTCATCATCAATTCCCCCCTTTCTCAACTGAAATGAGAGACCAATTCACTTGATTTTTGAATTGCCCCCTTAATATGAATGAGATTTTCACCATCGTACTCCCTCTTTCCTATGAGTATCATTTTATTTTCACTGTTGGTTATTGTTTTTGCCTTCATGTGAGATTCAATTCTTCGATAAAAGCTATATAATCATTTGGCTATTGACATCCACTCCCAAGGATCAATTCCATGTATAATTATTCCTCAATCTCACTAGTAGGTTTCATTTGCAACATCTCTTTGATGAGTGATTCTTCTTTCCACAATGGTGACAAGGATGGAGATAAAAATAATGATCTTCCATGACTTGTTCTTTGAAAATCTTGGCATTTTTTCTTTTCTTCAACTTTCTCATTGGTTGTTGATGGTTATTGATCAAGAAATCCTCCACTAGTGAACTTGTTTGGTTTTGAATATTTCTGTATTCAGGCTTTTGTGATCCATAATGAATTAAGCAAACTCTTTCGGTAGAAATCACATAAGAGAAATTTCATCAGAGAAATTTTTGGCCAACGCGTTTCAAACCAACAATTGTGGTTCATCATCAAGACCAGATGAAGAGGCAGACCATGAAAAGGCTTAAATAGAGAGCAATGTAGAGACATAATTTCAAGTAATGTCTATATTTGAGATATAATATTTAAATTATCATATTAATTTATTAATATATTAAAAAAATATTATTAAGTAACAACTATATTAAATGACTAGTTTTTGAAAAATAATTTAAATAATGATATTAGTTTTTTAATTTATTAAAATATTAATAGCTGACGACTATATTAGACATATAGTTTTTGAAAAATAATGTTTAAATTAATTTGTTAAAACCAAATATTACTAGTTCAAAAATTAGGAATATGTAAATTTTTGTCATATTTTTCATATCCTAAACCAAGATGATTTTTGTTACATTGGATTTCCTCCCACGGTTTTATAATTGGCATGGAACAAGAAGGTTAAACTTGATTGTGTACAACTTCTACACTTGAAGTTGTATCATTGAATGGATTAGAATTATCTTCATCATTTGAAGTCATGTTGTTGAATGACTTATGGCTCTTTTACTATAGCTCGTCATGTTGTAGCTGTGATTCAAGTTGGAGAAATTCAATCATCTCCTGTGCATTATGTAGATGCCTTTTAATATAAGAAAGAATGAATTTGTTGATTTTTAGTGTGTCTTCAATAGTGGATAGTATTAGATTGTTCAAAAACTCTAACAATTGAATACTTTTCTCCATTTGAACTCACTCACTTGATTTAAGACTTGCTTTATTTTCACGTTTGCTTGAGCTTAAATTTGTGATTTTCTTATTTCAATTTCTCTTGATTTCCTTTTAACAAGCTTAGGGTGTCAGCTACCATAAAAAATACACCCAAGTCAATGATTTTACAATGATTAGATGACACGTTCAAATGACTTTTCTTGGAAGAAATCAACCACATATTGATTCTGACTTAATCATTCAAGGCTTAGGTTGTCAGGTTCAACCGAGAATGCACCCTTTTTGTTACAACAAAAACTTTTCTTGGAATTTCAACACATATTCGCTAATGATTCTCAACTTGACTTCGACACAAATTTGGACTTCTGCATTTCTTTTAAAAAAATTATGGAGTTCACTCAACTTCAAGGAAAATTTTAAGGATGGAAGTTTATCTTAAAGTTCAAAAGCTTTGGTGAATCTTACTAGTCCCTAATATCGAAATTGTAAAAATATTTATATTTGTAGTGATTTTATATTAGTCTATATAACATTTTGGCGATTTTTAAGGTAAATTAATTATGTACTATAAAATATGGGTGAATAAATTTTATAAAAAAAATCGGAATTGGTGAATCTTTTTTTAGAAAAAACATGGAAAATTAGCGCACTTGTGAATATTAGCCCTTAAAATTTTCCCTGCTCAGCTTCATCTATTCATAGTTTGGACTTGACTCAACTAACAAAATGACTTTTTAAACTCCTTCATTTATGACCTTATCACCAAAAATTTACCTCCCTGTTACAAAATTACCTTTCCATTACCTTATCACTCCATTAAATAAAAAATCACAAACACTGCTTATATCTCCTTAAAATTCCATAAAAAAAATTATAATCACTATTTAAAATTTCCTTTACATAGTTCCCATTAAAATTGTTATTGAAATTTATGAAATCACTTGAATTCACGTTTCTTATGTGTGTAATGGTATATGCACCATTCCCTTTATGCATATAAAAATAGATGTACCATATGATACATGTCTTTTCAAAGAAGGTTTTCACCATATACTTTGAAGAACACCCACAACTTGCAACAACCCTTCATAAAAAAACACAGGGATGTTAACTGATCCAACATAGATACATTAAAAAACATGGAGACATTCCTTTATGCACACCTCACGCAGATGAGTTCCACACATAGTCCTCTGGATCTTCTAGCAATTGTAGTTGCAACCCAGTAGCGACTCCTTCACCTCACAAACTCATGTACATTTAGAGTTTGCAAGACTCACACTCTTGCATTTTCATTGCATACGAATCTCCTTCAAAATTTGGGATGGATTTAAATGACATATGTTTATTTGTATTTCCACTGTGAGACATATTTCAATTCTCAATGAAAATACTACTTATGATTCTCCCACAAATGTTTTTCCTCCTTTAACGTAGGTCTCATCCTCATACACAACCAGAAACATAGCTTTGAGTCTACTCCCATGGTTTTCTATTACCAACTTGAGCGCTTCTTGCAAAAACATAAAGAATTCTTGATCCACCAGCACAGCCATGACCCTAGAGCGCTCAATAAGAAACATTGTTGTGTTGAAAGGCATTCAAAATCAATCCAAAAAATGCATCTATCAATGGAACTCTAAAAGAAAATTAGATTTGTTGAAAAGCATATTAAGAAATAGAACTACACACAAGAAATAGGTATTCCCATTGTTAATTTTTGTTGCGAAGAATTGTAATTGTCAGAGTCACAGGTTTTCAATCAAGGTGTAGGACATGGATGAAACATGGGTGGAACTACTCATCATTCAATGTGAGCTCCTTTGCCTACTAGCTTGAACCATATGGATCTCTACAGTAAGAGGAACTCTCCTCGTTTATGCAACGAACTCTTAAAATGCATTGAAATTATGTCTAGTTCGTATTGGTTGTATCTATTCAGACGATGGGTACCACAACACATCGTTCTACAATAGTGAATTCACAGTTCTCACATCTCCTTGTTATGACTGCATTCCAATTGCAATCTCCAACAAAAAATTGATTTCTTCAATGCTTCTACCACGTGAAATCCATTGATTCTCTTGCAATACAAACTGGCATACATTAATGCTTCTTATATAAGGAATACCACTTCAAATAAAAATATAGCGAATAAAACTAATATCAATGATGGATCCTATTGAATATCATGGGAATTTTCTTTGAATATTTTCCATGCAAAGCTTTAGAGCCACTCAATGGAATATTAAGTAACTTCCCCCATGCCGGTTCCAATTATCATGAGACTAAAAAAAAAAAATCTTTTCTCTACATCAATGCTCCATGTAGGCTCGACGTTGAATTTCACATGTTACTTTATGCTCGATGAAGGTTGGTCCAAGTTCTCCCCCATATTTTGGATGTGCAAGTGTCTCATATGAGTAGTGATCTCTTCTTGTCTTTACAACATTTCCACGACAGCCATATATTCCTATGCGGTGTTTCATCTAAATATCTCTCTATAAGTAGCATCGTATTCTATAAATATGATTGATTTAGCACTTTTTACATGGCATCGCTACCTCTTCAACTTGATTTCTGACAAAATAATTCCACCAATAGGGATGAACAAGAATCCTTGATGCATTTGAGATTCAAGGAGGAAGATCACATAAAACAAATATCATAAAAATAGACACAGGAACACACTCTCAAGAACTCCCACAAAACTCCAATTAGACAAATCCTTTCTTCCATAGATCCTTGCTCACTATGCTCTGATACTAATTGAAGATAATTAGAGAAAATAAAAACTTAACTAAAGAGACAGAAACATGGCAGAAAAGACTTTAAACCTGATTGTATACTTACAAAAAGAATGATGATACAATATATACATCACGCTATGTCACGAGATAGTTAGTCTATCTTGGAAATGAAATCTCTTGGTTGAGTGAATATCTCAACCACACACTAATCTAGGAGGCTAACTAGTTGGAGAGAATCTCTCAACCAACCAAACCTCAACAAACTCCAAAGTATTAGGAGCTGACTCATTCTAGAATTGATGAGCACATCAAAGACAAGTAGCGATTATATTTACCAAGTTTCATAATTTAATTATTTTGGACATATTGATTATGAATATGAGGCTAACACCGAATCTTGTGTACATTTGTGTATCTGCTTATAAAATGTTTCCCATATATTCTGAATAGTTGTGATTTGGTTAATGTTGTCACTTATATATGAATATGGTCCTTTCTACTATTGGTTGATGATTTATAAAGCTTGATGAAGTCTTTGTGATGAATGGTTTGCTACCAAAGTTTGATTTCATATTTTTACGAAGTCCTTATGAATTCTAAATGTGTATATACACATGCTTTCTTCATAGTAGTTTCATATGCGTTCTCATATCGTTGAAGAGAATAAAATGACTAGGTGGCTTAATTGTTTGGTTGGATTTAGAGGGAGTATTTGTTGCAGGGAACGTTTGGCAGAGAGGTTGACTTGGCTAATAATGAACTGAGACCTGTATAGATTGTTTTCATGATCTCCAACTGATAGTTGTTGATCCAAGATTCATCAAATAACCACAATTTGAGGCTTCGTTCTCCTTAACACCATCAAAATCTAAATCTGAATAACCAGTAAGATGCAAGTCTAAAAATTTGGAATATTTGATTCCATATGTTTGACTCCCTTTTAGATATTTAAGTATTACTTTTGTTGCTACCCAATGACCTTCACAAGGTTGATGCATGAATCTGGAAAGTATATTTACAATACAAATTATGTTAGGATGAGTAGTATAAAGATAAATTAAACTTCCAACAAGTTGCATGTACTTTGTTGGACATTCAAATGGTTTTCCCTCTTTTGAAGCAAGTTTCATATTTTGTTCCATTAAAGTAGTAACATGATTACAATCCATCATTCCATATTTGTTCAATAAATTTCCAACATATTTCCTCTAAGAGATAAAACTATGTTGAGGTTTTTAATCAACTTCAATTCCAAGATAATAATGAAGTAAACCTAAATCTATCATATCAAAAACCTTTTGCAATTTTTTCTTAACTAATGATATATAGGCATCATTGTTCCCTTTAATCATCAAATGCATAAAGAACTAGATATACAATTGATCTTCCAATCTTCTTAACAAAAAGAGTTGCATCATCTAGGTCAAAATGCTTATAATTCAACTTAAGAAGATGTTCAATTAATTTCACATACCATGCCCGTGGTGCTTGTTTTAAACCATAGAAGAACTTCATCAGTTTACATACCTTTTGTTCTTTACCTTTGATAGAGAAGCTTATGTATCAAACATGCAAACATATTCCTTCAAACCTTGATTTAGGAAAGAATTTTTTACATACATATGATGAATTTTCTATCCTTTATGTGCTACAATAGCAAAAAAGGTTCTAATAGTGCCCCATTTAGTTGTAGGAGAAAACATTTTCGTGTAATCAATAACTTCTTTTTGTGAATATTTGTTTGCTACAAGGATTTCCTTGCACTTGTGAAGTGAACCATAAAATTTATATTTGGTTTTATAAACCCACTTGCAACTCATGTCTTTGATGCCATGATGAGGATCCACTAACCTCCAAGTATCATTTTTAATGAGTGCATCATATTCCCTTTACATTTCATTTTTCCATTCATTACAACTAATAACTTATTTCAAACATGTAGGATCACTATCAATAAATATATTATACTCAGAAACATGAGAATAGTTACATGAAGAAATTCATGTCTCAAAACCATCATATTTTCTTATAAATGTTCTGATACAGTTGATCTTCATAGTGGTTGTTCAACCTGTGGAATAAGTTGCTCATCTTGTGGAGAAAACATATTTGGAATACAAGCACTTTTTTTCCCTACATAAACACTTCTATCATCCAATTTATCTTCAGAAAAACCATTATCATCATTGAGAGGAAAATTTATAGAAGGAAAATCCCCATACTGATCTAGAATGGGAATCCCCCATTAAGGATGTGGAATATTATTATCGAATTCATAATAAAATTTCTTGTAAATAAACGTTTCTAAATGATTAAGTTGTCTATCAACTGTGGATGTATATTTATCAAATTCAAGAAAAAGAACATATCTTGACAAAATAAACTTATTATTATCTTCATCATAGAACTTGTATGCCTTAGAAGTCATAGAATATCTAGAAAATATACATTTTCTACTTCATGCACTCAACTTGTTTCTTTGCTCCTTAGGAATTAAAGCATAACACTGAGAACCAAAACTCTAAAATGTTGAACAATAGAAGACGATTATACCAAACTTCATATGGAGTTTTATTTTTGATAACAAAATATGGACAACGATTTCTGATATAAGCTGCACAAAGTATTTCTTCCACCAAAAACATCAACTTTTACATTTTTAAATAAAACCATTGATCTAACCATATTAAGTAATGTTCTATTCATTTGTTTTGTAAGCCCATTTTGTTGTGGATTATAGGGAATTATTGCTTGGTGTTTGATTTCAATCTCTTTCAAATCACTTTCAAAAGCATGTGAAGTATATTCTCCCCCATTATCAGTTCTTATAGTGCCTATATTTAGTTGAGTTTAATTTTTAATCACGAGATGAAATTTTTAAACACATAAAAAGCTTTTGATTTATCTCTCAAGAGATAGACCCAACACATCCTTGAATAATCATTAATGAATGTTAGTATATATTTATTACCATTTGTAGTTGCAACATGCATAGGTCCACATAAATATGAATGTATGAGACCTAATTTTCTAAAAGCTTTAGATGTAGAACTAAGAAAATTTTGTTTACAATTCTTTCCAAAAATACATGGATCACATGGTGTAAGATTTCTTTGAATTGTTGGAAGCCCTTTACCAAAATGCGCATTGCATAACAAACTTGAAGACATAGTATCATTTTGTTGGATCAAATGAGTAGTATTCAATGCGATCGATGACATACTTTTCAATTTTAATACTTTGTCTTCTTCCACACTAGTCATAATAGTATCATTATCAGCTACTTTTTGAATCTCTACTATACCATCAAATATGTGTATTGAATTCCATTATCGTATAATTTGTATAAGCGAAAATAAGTTCCTCTGAAATTGCAGAATGTAAAGAACATCATGTAAAATATATGTAGGAATTCCTTGTAGATTCAAACTGTAGATTGTAATATGATAAAACAATTGAATTCAACCTACTATACTCATCAGCAGAAAAAATAAACAATCAATGAAATCATGAAGCATAAAAGAGAAAGAATTAAACCACACATAGCACAATTATTTTCTCGGGAAATCCACAACTAAACACCCCTTCTATCTCTATATTAAATTAATCAGAAAATATGAGAAGATTACAATGCTTCTCTCAAGCCTGAGAAACCTCTGCACGATGTCTATGTATTTCACTACTTCTCAAACACGCTCAAGCCAATACTTAGCCAATTCTGCTACCTTCCGAGCTCTTATTTCCTTGCATAGTTTCCTTAGGAATTAGCCCATATTTAATTTGAAAATTCAATAATTATGAATTGCACAATACTCATAGGCTTTCCTCTGATTACATGCACCACCTGTACAATTCACATGATTATACAATTGATAGTACACAATCCCTGAACTCCAATATCAATTGGGATTTCTCTCATATGACATGCATGAGTTAATTATGAGTTAATATTCGATTATTGGTTTACCACCACAGGTTACACCCCACTACTAGATCTCCCACTAACTCCTCCATCAATTGGAAGTAGTTTAACTAACTTTAATTGAGTTCAGCAAAATTAAATATTTACAACTCAAAATAAACTCAACGAGAGCTCCTAAAAACTAGGAGACATTCTACATGACTCAAGTTAGACCCTCAACTCGAATTTTCAGAGCAAACTAAGTCATATTAACTTAGTTAACTATTACAATTTGTCATGAGACATGGAATTACAATTTAATTCCTAATTTAATTTAAGGACGGAATTAAATTAGGATTTTCTTGTTGCATTTTCAACACTCCCTCTCAACAAGAAAGGGATTATCTACTACCTTGATCTTACCTATGTGAAACTTGAATATGGATATTGACAATGCCTTCTTCAAAATATTTGCATCCTTCTCCTCTGTAAGAATGTACTCCAACAACATGATTTTCCTCTGCGTACAATCTCATAGATGGTGATACGGATGTCGATATCCCTCAATTGATCATGAAAAAATGGATTATTAGAGAGTTTGATATAACTCTGATTGTCAAACTACATCATTGTAGGATCCATCTACTGACAAAATAATCCAACAAGGATCTTCCTTATCCATATAGCCTCACAAGTTGCTTGACTAGCAACCATGTATTATGCTTCTGGTAAACTGAGTGCAATTGATCTCAGCTTCCTGTTTTACCAAGAAGCTACTACTGACCCAATACTTAAGATTCCCCCTAATGTGCTCTTTCTATTGGATGGATTCTCCACCCAATCTGGATATGTGAAGGAATGAAGCATCACTCCCTCTATTCCGATCATGTGTTCACTAAATACATAAGTGAACCCACAAGATGTCTATAAATAGTAGCCTCCACTACTTCACCTGAAGTATCATCTTCCTTCCTCCAATTGCCTGCTACAGGAGTCTCCATGGGTTTGCTACTCTCCATGTGGAACTTCTTCAGTATCACGTTGGCATACTTTCCCTAAGAGACAAAGAATTCCTCATCTCCTTCCCATACTTCCATAACAAGAAAGTAATGCATGAGCCTCAGGTCCTTCATCTCGAATTCACTTGTAAGATCCTCTTTGCAAGATTTTATCAAATTCTCATCACTAGTTAGAATAAAATCATCGAAATATAATACTATAATAAAAAATTTACATTCAATCAAAATATGGTAAAGGTTCGCATCTAATTCACTTTTGGTGAATTCCGACTCAGTGAAATAGTTTTTAATTTTGGTGTACCAAGCATGGTGTGCTTGTTTTAGAACATACATTGCTATCTTGAGTCTGCACACATGTAAATCTCTTTTGAAGGTCTCAAATCCTTCTCTCTTCTCAATATACACCTCTTCCTCGATCACACCATTGAGGAATGTTTTCATCACATCCATCTGATGTATCTTCCATCCCATCTATGCTAACAATGCTAGAATACATTTGATTGAAGAGTGCCATGCTACTAGAGAAAAGGTCTCATCGTAATCAATTCCCTCCACCTGAGAGAAACCTCTGGCCACAAATTTGGCCTTGTGTTTCTCTACACTCTCATCTGCTACTTGATTTACCTTGTAAATCCATCTAGAACTCACCACTGGCTTGTCTACTAGTCATGGGACCACTTCCCAAACACTATTTTTGATAATGGAGTCATAATCCTCAACCATGGCATCAACCCATACTGGTTGTTTCACTACTTCCTCAAATGAGGATGGATCAACCTATACACTCTTGCTCATTAGAGTTATCTAGCCAGTGTACCGATCTGGTGACATCCTCTTCCTGCGTTGTGATGTGGTTGCTCCCACATTCTCTATAACATAATGCATCAATTTTCCATCCTCTATGGTGTGCTTCCTTTCATATTTGGAAGTCTTTGCATGAGTGGGTGCTTCCACTCTCTACTCCTCTACATGCAGCTGCTCCACATCATCCTAAGGTTCCTCCTTTGGAGCTAAAATCTCCTCATCTGCACGTAACAAAATCTCCCTCTCAAGGGAACATCTCATGGCCTTCTCTTCATCGAACTTAACATCTCTACAAACCACTATCATCCTGTTGGATGGAAGGTACGCCTGATAGTTGTGAGGTGTATCAATGTACCCCACAAATATGCCCAACTTAGCTATTGGCTCTAGCGTTTTCTGTGTATCCTTGGTAACATGATAGTATACTAATGAACCAAAGATCCTAAAGTGTGCCACATCTAGTTTCTTACCTGAAAAGTCTTATTCTAGTGTACTCATCCTGAGAATTCAACGGGGGCTTCTATTCTACAAATAAACAACTGTGTTTCATTCTTGAGCCCACAAGTGAAACGGTAGGGCCTGATCATGTAACATTGCCCATGCAACTCCCACAATTTTTTGGTTCTTCCTTTCATCCACCCCATTCTACTTTGGGTTATGAGGTGCTATTAACTCCCATCGTATTCCTTCTAATGCACATAAGTTATTGGAATCATTCGACACATATTCTCCACCATTATCTCTTCTAAGAGCTTGAACTTTCTTGTCAGTATCTTTCTTGACAAGTGCTTTAAATTTAAAAATTTAGTGAACTTATGATCTTTCTTCTACATGAAGAAAATCCAACACTTATGAGAAAAAACATCAACAAATATTACATAATACATGTTCTTGGTTGTGGATTCTATCGAGAACCCTCCACACACATCTAAGTGAACTCTATCAAGGATCACTTGCGCTTGTCTTTATCATCAAAGAAAGCTTTGGTGTACTTCCCCAATGTACACCCTTTTCATGTGTCTCTCTGCTATATTGTACCCTTGGGAAGTTCTGTAGAAATTTGGTGCATGATCTTTAAATCTCCATGGTGTAAGTGACCCAATACTGTATGCCACAAATCACTAATGTCTCCACTCTGCACCTTTTCTCCTTTTGTGCTCAAAGTAGCATAATCTTCTACATCTAATTTGTAGAGGTTCTTCACCCAAATCCCGATCTGCTTCACCTGTCCCGAGGCTATGTGATGAAGGAAAGCCTTTCCCTTGCTAAATACCACATCGTAGCCATGCTCCTCCAACATGGAAACTGAAACCAAATTATTCTTCAAAACTAGAACATACATGACATATTTTAATGTGAGAGGAGAACCAAACTCCCTCTGAAAGGTAATAGTACCAATGTTGGTCATGCTATACCTCACATCATCTCCCGTCTCAATGTGCATTTGGAGGCCCTTCTCCTCAAAGTCACTGAAGAAATCATTTCTTCCGATCATATGGAATGAGGCTCCACTATCTAGTGACCACACAGTGCTCATCAATGATGTCACGATGCAAGCAATGATGGAAAAATCCAAATAGACTTGTAAGGAAATAACTTCACCTACCACTCTTCCTTAGGTCTTCTTATTGGCCTTCTTACGTAGAGACTTTGTGGCATAGTGTCCCAACTCATGAAAGATAAAATATTTAATCTTCAACATGTCCTTCTTCTTGCCACCCTAACTAGAATCTAATTTGCAATTGGATGAGTTCCCCTCTCCTTTCTTTGCCTTTAAATATAAGGTGTAGTTCTCCTTATCATCATGCTTGGATGAGGATCCATCTCTCGTGTTCCACTAAATCTCTTCTTGTACGAAGTCAGACCACAATCGCTCCCACTCTGGTAACTTCTCCCTCCCACTAACTGAGTCTTGGTAGTTGTACAATCTCTTTGGAAGGCATATAATTGTTAGGCTAACTAGATCATATTTAGCAACCGTAACACGGATACTTACATGCTCATCCTGACATTGGGTGAACTTGGTAAAGTACTTTGGTATTGAGTTGCCCTTCTCCATCTTGAACTTTCTGAGCTTGTCCTTCAGCACCAGCTTCCTTTGGTCACTGTTGTTTTGAAACAAATCTGTTAAGGACTTCCACATTGAAAATCGAGAATCCTTACCATGGAGGTTCGAAACAATGTGATCTTGAACTCCTTATAGGACAATCCTTCTCAAAATTTCCACACATTTTTTCCACTCTGCCAGATCTTGAGTATCAGCTCACTTAGGAATATCCTTGTCCATCAATTCCTTAATTGTGTTGTCTTCCAACATTGCATCCATCCTTTCCTTCAAATAAATATAGTTCGACCTACCCTCAAGGGCATATTCAAGTTTCAATCCATACAATGACATCCTGCTACCTCTAAGGTATGATATTGCAATTCGATTTCTCCTGCAAAAGATAAACTTGTATTGCCCTATTCTATAGTGATTTCAACTCTAATACCATGTAGAAATTCCTAGTAGATTCAAATTGGAAATTGTAATATGCTAAAAAAATTGACTTGAATCTACTCTACTCATCAACGGAAACAATAAACAATAAATGAAATCACTGAGCAAAAAGGAGAGAATTAAATCACACATAACACACTGATTTTCTGGGAAGTCATGACTAAAAGGCCATGTTGTCTTTACATTTCATTAATCATAAAATATGAAAATATTACAATGCCTTTCTCAAGCTCAAGCAACCTTTGCACTATCTATATCTATCCCACTGCTTCCCAAACAAGCTCAAGCCAATACTTAGCCAATTCTGCTGCCTGCCAAGATCCTATTTCCTTGCGCAATTTAGTTGAGAATTATCCCATATTTAATTGGGAATTTCCACAATTATGAATTGTGCAATCCTAATAGGCCTTCCTTTGATTTCATGCCCCACCTATACAATTCGTGTGATTATACAATTGATAGTACACTGTCCTTGAACTCCAATCTCAACTGGGTCTTTCTCTGATCTAACATGCATGAGTTAATTATGGGTGAATCTTCAGTTTACTAGTTTACCACTATAGGTTACACCCCACTATTGGATCTCCCACTGATTCCTCCATCGATTGGAACTAGTTTGACTGAATTTAACTCAATTAAACTAAATTAGATAATTACAACTCAAAATAAACTCAACGAGGACTCCTAAAAAGTAGGATATACTCTACATGACTCACGTTAGACCCTCAACTCGAATCAAAAAATCCGACTAAGTCAAATTAAATTAGTTAACTATTACAAGTTGTCATGAGATGTGGAATTACAATTTAATTCCTAACTTAATTTAAGGACAAAATTAAATTAGGATTTTCTTGTTGCATTTTCAACAATATAATTTGTAGTTCGTGAGATATTCAATTGAATAGATCTGATTCCCAGATGTTAAACTTGAGATTTATTAGAAAAACATAATACCCCATCAATGTGATGATTGAATTTTTCAAACAGATCTCTCCTAAAGGTCATATGGCAAGTGGCACATGTGTCTAAGATCCAACTCTCATGCCATGAAGAAAATCAGGTACTAAAGGCATCATCCATATTAAAATTACAATATGAAACAACATAATGTGCATTCTCAAAAGTTTGTCCTTTATTTGATGGTGGTTGATCTATTTTTTTAACTCGTTTGTTCTCTCCTTTCACTGGCTTTCTCCCAAGGAATTCTACAATTAGCAACAATATGTCAAATTTTACCACATCTAAAACATAGGATACTTGGTTTATCAGTAAAATCTCTTTTTTTTTTTATCATTCTGGTGTTTATATCCTTGATTGTTCCCCCCCACCTCTATAATTCCTCCTACCCAAACCTTTGTCACTCATATTATTTCTGCCTAATTCTTCTTGAGGATTTTTATCTTTATGAGAAAGGCACAAAGTTTCAAAATTACAATTAGATAGAGGTTATTTCTTGCCAAAATCCTTCTCTATTTCTGAAATTTTTCCTACTAATTTCTCAATAAACAGCGTAGAGGGATTTCATAAATGTAGTATGTTTTATATCAACCTTAACACCAGTAGATTCAATTTCATTATTGATGGCTTTAATTTAAGAAGAAACTTTCAATGGATCATTATCTTTCATCTCAAAATTAAACAAATTCAATAATAACTTAATTATCTCCAATTATAAATGTGAATCATAAAGCTCTTTCAATTTGTTATTGCTTCATATCTTGTTTTACATTGAATAATGTATATGCTCACCTCCTCTAATACTGAAGTAGAGATTAAAGGATATGCCTTTTTATCCTTATTCTCCCAAATTGATAATTGTTTCTCCTCATCAGGTGGCTCTGGTTTATTTTCCTCTTTTTCTTCACAAACTCCATCCCATAGATCATTAAAAAGAAGTGTTTTTTTAATTTTTCTATAACACGCCTCATAATTTTCCTTTCCAGAAAGGACAACACTAACTAGAGAGAACAAAGAATTAATTTTTGTAGAAAAAATTAGTAGTCAAAATTGTGACTATACAGAAGAACTTTTGATAAAAAAATCATTTAGAGTGTTATCTCCCTTAAATAACATTTTAATCTCATGCATGAACAATCCAAAATCGATAGTTTATAACATCGAAATTGATAGTATGACACGCTCCCATCAAACATATAATGGTCAAACAAGATCAATAGCTAGGGCAACTCGTGATGCCTTTAACGATGCTCAGGTTCACACTGCTTTCAAAAATTTAGAAAAGAAAAATGGTCCCACATGAACATAACTACCAAACCCAATCACTGATCTATATCAACTATGACAAATGTAATGGAAAGTGACCATGTACTGTTGGCATTATGACTAATGTGTTGTACTTGGTGGAACCCTACTTGTAATAGGATGCGTATGTGTTGTCCTTGATGACAACCGACTTGGTAAAATATGTCAACATAATGGTAGCAGGATGAACAAAGGAATAATAATCCAGAAATAGAGGAATGACGAAGGTAAAGTTTGAGGAAGTATACACAGGTTCTATGAAGTAAAGCTGCATACATACGTGGGTATGGTGAAGAAAATTCATGTATAGTTTCCGTACCATGGTATTCTAAATACCACAGGTATTTACCATGGTATTGGACCATAGTAATAAGGACGGCAATAGATATTTGGTCTCGTCCAGCAATACTATTGACATAACTAAGGATTTGACCCATGCTATTGGCTAAGGCCTAAGCTATATAAGGATATGGAGATCAAATTGTTAGTTGTGCATGCTATGGGTTATTAGTGAATAGTTTGATTTGAAATAAGTATGCACTGGGGAGTATGATGATGGATCAAATACAATATATCTAAAATGAATATACATTGAATAATATGCTTATGGTTTGGTTTGATCTGTGATGATAATGTTTTGACGTGTGTTTCTTACTGTGTATGTGTTTGACTAAAGTTCTGTTGTGGAGCAAAAGTATGAGTCAATAATTACATATGTGTACACAAGTTTGTCATAGAAAAAGTGTGTACATACACGGATCATATTCTGAGTAGTAGTGTATCTATTCGGTAGTATGGAAATATCTATACATGGGTATCAAATATGAAAGGCACGTATATATTTGGAATGGTTTTGTAAGGGTCACGTACATATGCTAGAGTTTTGTTGAATATGATGCCTGATCAACTTAAGCAGTCTTGTTGTGTTTGTTGTTCTGTTAATGAAGTCTTTCTTGATGATTTTGGTTTAACAGTGATAGTTGAGGCTGAATGGTTTGTGGAATGTTTTGTTTAATAGTAATTCTATTACAATATATATGTGGTTCAAATATTTTTGATTGGTTCTCTGAGTGATTCAGTGTGTATCTCAGTATAATAGGGATTCAGTTTTAGGGTTCAATGTTTTGACATCCATACACATGTATGCTTCATGGAAGGTGTGTATATACAAGGATACACTTTAGAAGTGTAGCATACATATTTTGATATATGGTTGACCAATGTTTGCAGTGACAAAATCCTAGTCTCTGTGATGAACAATATGTGGATTGGTGTTTTGGTGAATATATTTATAGTGATCTAATTGCTTTGGTTGTTTGAGATTGATTTTGATCTTAGTTGGTATAGTGATTAAGTGATTTGGTATGATGATTGATTTCAGTTTTATTATTTGATATTCAACTTTATTTATGGTAGTGGGTCCAGTCTGAAAGTGTGATGAAACATGGCCTACAAATTTGATGATTTTAGTTCAACTAGATCCAGTATGAAATATTATGAAACGTGGTCCACAAAGATGTTGAGGGTTGGAGCCTTCAGAGAGGAAGTCGAAGCTTACTTCCGGTGGTATCCAGTAAATATGATAAGGGGGATGGAGCTCCCTTCTAGTGGATGCTGGAGAACGAGAGAAGGTTGTATCCTTCTGCAGGTAGGTGCCTACATGCTCGTATGAGTCTACACTAGTGCACAATTGTAAGAAGTATTTATTTATAATAAAAAGAAGACTGAGATGAAAACAACGATGGTTCTCTCCCACATTGGGTTTCCACCTAAAAATGTTGGTTTTTATATGTGTTTCTTATGTGTGATGGTTTATTTTTTTCTTACAACACATGGTTACTATTTCATTAATGTCTATACACTGGTTTGAGTTTAAAATATGATGAGTTAACTGGAAATTAATTTAACTGGATATACACTAGTTGTCTGCATAACAGTTGCATACATACACAGGTTTACTTTAGTATAGTCATGTACAAAAATATGAATAAGAAAAGGAAAGATTTAAGTGAGTCATAAACCCCCCCTCTCAATATTTTTTCCAACAATTGGTATTAGAGAAGGTCCTTCGGAAGAATCTTGATTACTTGAAGGAGATCTGTCAAAATGATGGGAAAGAAGAAGATAGCTCGAAGGAGGGATTTAGAAAACTATGACAATGACATATTACATGTAGTAATAGTTACAATTGTTAGAAAATATTCAGGTTTGAAAGCACCTCAATCTTTATCGATCAAGATTGAAGAAGATAGTAACAAAGAATTATCAAGTATGGGATTTTGTTATAATTGTGGTCTATTTCCTTGCCTATGAAATAATGATAGTGACGATGACAGTGAAACAAATGAACTTGCACTCATATGTAAAACTGAAAGTAAGCACTTTAAAGAGAAAACATATTCAAAAATGATGCCTCTAGCAGCAAAATATCAAGGCACGTCAGAAACAATGGAGAATGTTGATGTGCCTATTCTAAGCAAAGATAATTATCAACAATGGAAAGAAAAGATGAAGTTTAATCTAATGAATCTTGATTTTTATTATCTAGTATGCAATGGCTACACCAATATTCCTCCATTAGAAGAGGAAGTAACAGTAAGGCTTTGAGTAACATCTTTTATATCATACTTGATTCAACATTAAATAAGGTTATGCATTATAGACATGCAAAGAAATTGTGGGATAAGCTACATGCAATCCATGAAGAAATCCCAAAGGAAGATTCATCATCGGGGGAACTACTAGGTAATCATATCCCTAACAATGTGTCAAAAAATGAAATTGATAACAAAATAACCTTTGTTATTTTGAGATGGAGTTGCTAATTCAGAAGAAGACAAGCTAGAAGAATTTTTTAATCTTAGAACATAAGTTTATCTTTCTTTGAAAAGTATTGTTAATCGTAAAGATCAGTTGGAGGTATATGATAACAAGGATCATATTAAATCAGTAAATGTTGTTGTGGAATCTAAACAATATTAAGAAGGTCTTGAAGCCGAGATCGTCTCTCTAAGAGCAGATCTTGAAAAATCATATATGTGGAATGAAGAACTACTGCAAGATTTTGAAGAAAACGAAAATGGGCTTAAAGAAGAGATTCTCAAATTAAAGGAGCAAGTGGAAGAAGGAAGAAGGCCGATTGAAGAAGGTATGAAGAAGCAGTCTCTAGAAAAGGAAAAGCAATATCAAAGAATGGAGGTTGATGTTGAAATATGGCATTAAGAACATTCCAATTTAATTTGTCCTTGAATTAAATTGTGAATTAAAATCGAATTTAGTCTTAACAACTACATGGAAATAATTCATTAATTTATTTTAAATTAAGTAGTTGGACAAATTCAAGTTAGAATTCTTTTTGAAGTCATGCAAGAGTTATCCCTTAAATTTAGGAGATAATATTGAGTTATATTTTAGTTTTAATTAGTTAACTCAGTTTACTGAGTTAAGTCCAGTTCAATTAGTTCCAAACTATTTTAGGAACTAATAGTAATTTAACAGTTAGTTGATGCATTAATGCACTCAACTAGTGCTACTCCAGTTAACTAAAGATTCTCTCATTAAAAACTCATGCATGCCTATTCAGAGAAAGATCCAGTTGAGATTAATGTTCAAGGATAGTGTACTATCAATTGCATGTGTTTTCTCATGTATGCTGTCAAGGATAAATCCTTGAGGATTGAATACTTTTGAAAAGAGATCATCCACTTGGTAAAAGGCAGATCATCCACAAGGAACAACACAAGGATATAGGAGCTTGGAGGGAAGAGAGGAAGGCTAGAGAGAAGCCATGATTGCCTGTGAGCATCTGTGAGGATTGTACTGAGAGCTAGCTAGCTGTGAGAGCTAAGGATTTGTATAATTCCTATGTATTTCCACCATGTATGATAATACAATAGTGTGGGGTTTTTAGCTGAGGCTTTCCCCAAAGTATTTTCATGTGTATTGTGCCATTGATTCTTTTTCTTCTGGTTATTTTGTTCAACTTAATATTTAAGCTTCCACAAATTGATAGTAGAAGTAGGTTATAGTATTCTTCTTTGATTTATATTGCATTATTGGGTTAAGCTACATAGATTTTCTACATGGTATCATAGCCACATTTGTAGAAATTTCTACATGGTATCAAAGTTGAGAACAATATACTAAGAAGAGAATTCAAAGTTTGAAGTTCAGGGTTGCAGGCGCAAATCGAATTCATATCATACTTCAAGTTTGGCCAATGGCATTTTATGGCTTGAGACTCAAGTATGCCTTGGAAGGTAGCTCAAATTACATAGCATGGAAAGATAGAACGGAGGTTGTACTAGAAGACAATGGCTTGAAGGAATTCATTGATCAACAAATCCTAAATCCAGCTTCAACTAATGCACAAAATTTGGCTGAGTGGAAGAAGTGTGTGGCGAAGGCGAGATGGATCATCCTGGAGGGAGTTTGAGACCATATTGTCTTGAGTCTCCATGGGAAGGATACTCCATTTTCAATGTGGAAGACATTGAAAGACCTCTACCAGAACAGTAGCGACTAGAGGAAATTGGCACTCAAGGATAAGCTTCGAAGAATCAAGATGGAGAAGGGTGATACTATTTCCACATATCTGAACAAGCTCACCACCTATAGAGATGGGCTTGGAAGTGTGGGAATAACTACTACCGATGACGATATAGTGAGCCTCGCTCTCCTTGGCCTTCCAAAGAGTTGTAATAGCTACTGGGACTATGTGAATGGAAGGGAGAAACTGTCGTATTAGGAATGATTGTGGTCAGATCTTATGTAGGAGGAGATCAGGGGGAGTACACGAGATGGTTCTTCATCCAAGAATGATGATGAAGAAAATCTCACCTTAACCAGTAAAGAAAGGAAAGGGAAGGGGAAGGTTTCCCATTTCAAATTGAATTCTTCTCATGGAGGGAAGAAGGGTGACATGTCTAAAGTAAGATGCTTTATTTGTCACAAGATGGGACATGATGCGACTAATTGCCCATCAAAGAAGTCTAAGAAGGGATCCATGGAATGATTAGAAGGTGAGGCATTAGCCTCTCAGTTCGAAATGGACTTTACCCTCATCACATGCATGGTGTCGTCAATGATGGCTTGTGTCTGGTATCTTGATAGTGGAGCCTCATTCCACATGACCGGTGATAAAAATTTATTCAGTGCCTTGGAGGAGAAAAACCTCAAGATGTGCATAGAGATGGGTGATGATGGAAGGTATAGTGTTTCAGGAGAGGGCATGGTTGCTTTTTAGAGGGAGCATGGAGCTCCTCTCAACTTGACAGATGTGAAGTATGAGCCTGGACTGAAGAAGAACTTGGTATTGGTTGCGATGTTGGAGGATAAAGACTACGATGTTGTCTTGAGTAATGGAAAGGCGTTCCTAAGAAACATAGCTACAGGTCAAACAAAGAGCATAGGGATTCGGGTGAAGAATATCTATAAACTAGAGGTAGATGATTGTGCAACATTGAGTACGAAAGAAGAATTGGTGCAAAGACAAGAAATTGGCGAGTTGTGGCAGAGGAAGTTGGGCGATTTTCATCGTGTGGCTTTGAAGATAATGCAACAGATATCTACAGGACTTCCCAAAGGTAAACTTGAGCAAGTTGACACATGCAATGGTTTTACCTTGCAAAGTCCACCAAGTCTTCCTTTCATGATCGAGACAGTTGAGCAGAGGCTATCTTAGAGTGAGTTCATACTGATTTGTGTGGACCATTCTCGACGACATCCACAATGAAGCAGAGATATTATGTGATTTTCATTGACAACTATTATTGTAAATTTTGGATTTATTTCATGCAAAATAAGGACCAAACCTTCACAAAGTTTTGTGAGTTCAAAGCTTTAGTTGAGAAAGAGACAGGGAAGAGGATCAAGGCCTTTAGAAGTGAAAATGGTGGAGAATATGACTCTCAAGAGTTTAAGGACTTCTGTGTAGTGGAAGGAATTAAACGAGATTCAACAACACCTCATAACCCACAACAAAATGGGGTGGCTGAGAGGAAGAATAGAACTATTGTAGGGGAAGCACGGGCAATGCTGCATGACCATGGCCTACCACTTCAATTGTGGGTTGTGGCATGCAACACATCGGTATATTTTCCAAATAGACTCCCACATCAGATACTTGGGATGAAGATACCTGAGAAAGCTTTCTTCGGTAAGAGACTAGACATGGGTCACTTCAAGATCTTTGGCTCATCAGTATATTTCCATGTGACAAAATATGCACAGAAGAAGCTTGATCCGACAACAGAGTTGGGAATATTTGTGGGGTACACTGATACACCTCACAACTATCGGGTGTACTTGCCTACCAGCCAGACGACAGTGGTTCATAGAGATCTCAAGTTTGATGAGCACAAGGTCATGTGAGATTCCCTTGAGAGGGGGCTCCAACAACAGGTTGTGGAGGAACTGTTGGTTCCTAAGGAAGAGGAGCCTCAGACTGATGTGAAGCAGCTGCATGCAGAGGTTCCAGGAGTGGAGACATCTACTCAAGCAAAGTCTTCCAAAGATGGATGGAAGGGCACAAGAGAAGTTGACAGATTGTTGGAGGATGCAAGTGACAATGTGGGAGCACCATCTTCTCAGCACAGATAGAGTAGGTCACCTGAGGAGAATTATTCATAAACATAGAGGAGAAACTGCCACTTTATTAGTTCAAGGGCTAAAACAAAATATTCAAGTGTAGGTCAAATCGTAGGTAAAGGAAATGTAATTGTGTTTACATCAACCAAATGCAAAGTTATAGATGAAGAATCTGGAAGGGTAATAACAAGAGGATGTAGCAACCCAAAAAAATTGTATGTGCTTAAAGAACTGAATTCTCGCAGATATGAGGAGGATTCAAACATAGTAAAATAATATGATGCCCACGACAATCCATTAGTCTTGAAATATTACTTCTAACAGTGACTACAGAAGTTATGTGAGGTACATGACTGTTACGCAAAAATATCATCACCTTGATTATTTGCAGTCGGTATGGGTCTATCACCACCTATACCAGCTTCCTAAGCAAGTCTCATACCTCAGCTCTTCAAAACAAGCTTTGGAAATGAGAGAAAGACAACAAAAAAGCAATGTAACTCTGGTTCCGCACTTTCTCTCACTTTTGTCTGCAGGCCCGCACCTTTTGTTCAGAGTATTTGTGTACTTATACGCTCTGTATGTAAAGGGGAGGGTGAGTACCCCTGTGAAAGTCAAAAGGCGCAATTTTTATCTTAAAAAACTCACTTTGGGTTAATTCTAGATGTTTCTAGAAGGATTTTTGACGTCGATTGTTCGCTCCAAAGTGGTTCCTGCATCCCATAAGAGAAGGAGCTAATCCCTTGTTAGGAGGAGTCTATCCCTTTGAAGGAGGATTCTATCCCTTTGAAGGAGGACCTAGTAACTGACCTCCATTGCACTATAAATTGAGGCATTGGGTTAGTGGCTAGAGAGGTTAGAAGTTGAACTTTTGAGGGTAAATGCTAGGGAAATCAAGACTTCCCATTTGAGCTTAAGAGGAGAGATCACATACCTTTTTGGCTTCATTGGGGAGTGAGTGAAGCTTGTCAAAGTAGAGAAGACTTCTTGTTGGACCCTGGGAGGAGCTTGTACAACATCAAGGCAAAGGTTGTAAAGTTCTTCTTCTTTTGAATTAATACAATCAAGCTCATTTTTCTCAACAAGTATCTTATGTTATTTGTTTCATGGACTCCTTGACTTTCATGCTAAATATGTTTTATAATACTGGTTCTTCATGTGCTATTTAATTGTTTTCCTTGTTTGTGTTTGCAGGTTTTCGACAAAGGAACTTACTTGGATCAAAGGAGCGAAGGCATCCCCAAACTTGCGTTGGACATGAGGTAGGCCTTAAACACATTCGTTTGCCATTATTTATAAAGCACGTTTAGAGAAAGATAGTGTCTGGTTGGTTTGCTTGTCATTAGGTCTTCTAGATTCTAGGAAGGTCTATCTTGTCCGCAAGATCAACTCATTCCGTGTGACAAAATGGCGACTCCACTGGGGACTTGATTGTTTTCCTCGTTTTTCATTGACTTGAGAAACTTTCCTTTTTGTTTTTGTTTTTGGCTTGTTGTGTGTGGATTTGGGTAGACTTAGTGGATTTAGGTTTGTTTTTTGTTTTTCATTACTTTAGTCGAAGTCCGCAGTCTGCGCGTGTATCACAGTGCGTACCTGTACGCACTTTTACTTTGTGCACAGAGCGTACACGCACCTGTGTAAACTCTGAACCTGCGTACCCTGCTAAAATTTTGAAATTTTGAATTTTATTTTTTAAATTAGTTTTTATCTTGATTTTTTAGTTGTTATCCTCTGCCCATACCTGCATATGACTGGTTGAAATCTTTCCTTGGTTTAATTTCATTAGCATTAGGGTTTTAGGTGAAATTCCTAGGAGTTTTGCTTGTTGGGTTTCTTTTTCGATTTGGTTGTGTAGTGGCTCTGAGCTTAGAAGCTGTAGGGACTTCAGATAACCTTAGTGTCTACTAGCCTTCTTATGAGTCTGACCATTTATGAAATCTCCCCTTGTTGAGGAATCCGCTTTGAGTTTTCTCTTTACAAAACTTCGAAAAGCTTGTGATTGAAAGTTTGGATTTTCATTTTCAAAAAGAAAACAAAATTGGTTGCTCTTGACTTATTTGTGATTCTGGACAAATTAGTCCTTGGTTTGCTTATAGCCAAGTAAAATATCCTCAGAAAGACATTTTGTGAGCTTTTACTTCAAATAGGTTTTCATAGTTTGTAGATCTTAAGTTTGCTTTATTCAATAGTTTTCTCAAAGATTTGCTTTAGTTATAGTTTTAATAAATAAATAAAAAAACTCGTTTGAAAAAGTTTGTTTTTGGTAGCATTTGAGTGTTTGAATGGAAAAGGAAATTCTTGTGAAAATAATTAGTTGTCTCATTTTGAGTGCATTGGAATGAATACTCTTCTTTTGATTTGATTTTTCAGAAAGATTTGTGTTTTCAAGTATTTGCATTTTCCAACTCTTTCCTAGCTAGAACTTCATGGAAGAGAAAAGATCATTTAATCATCTTAAGTGCATTTTCGTAGTGATTTTGAGTCAAGTCTTTACACCACAAGTTTCATCTCCATCACCTCTTGACTTAATCAAAAGCCAATAAAAAATCATGCTTAAAATAAAATCAATCTAGCAAATTTTTTGTTTTTAGGGCTCTAATACACCAACATAGCTTAGGCTAGTATCTTGGAGTAGGGAGTAATTAACTCTCCAAGATAGTAAAACAAACAAGTAGCTTTATCTTGCGGTAGGAGAGAAATCCAATTGTTGCATCTATGCT
>APFE031758749.1:107409-143096 GCA_000404065.3 Pinus taeda | reverse complement strand
TGGAAAACCCTAAACATCCAAAAACCTAACCCTAGAAGATGAAACGCCAAACTGTGGGCCCCGTTTGGGTAAATTGGTACATCAACTTCTCGGGGTCGTAACTTTGGCATACGATTTCCGTTTGACGCGTACAATATCTCGTTAGAAAGATCTATCCGAGAACTACAACTTTGGGAAAAGCAACATCGGTCCATGGACCTATGTTGCTCCCAGTTTTCCCAAAAAAACGTCGTTTAGGGCCTCAAAACGGCTCCAGGAGTTTAGGACCCGAAAAACTACTAAAAATAGTAAATTGTGCTACAATTAAGGAAACTGAAAAGCTAAAAGAAACAATGGTGGGGATCCAAGTGGACTTGGTGGGTGGCCACCAATATCCACCTGGATCATTACTCCCCCCTTAGGAAGCAATGGTCCCCATTGCGTTGAGTTCCTCCATGAGATGAGGAAACTTCTACTGAACTTGGTCCCTGGTGAGCCACTTTCCCTAGTGAAGGAGTTGACCTGCTTTAATAACTCGATACAGTTAGATATTGTGTTGGTGAGTGTGCTTGATCTGTGTGTTCATGATCCGATCAATTGCAGCTTGTTCCATGCAATTTCGATTTAACTCTGTGGGTGTGAGTTGTTCTACAATGTCAGATGTGTCTAGTAATGGTGGAAAGTATGGTTGAAGGCGGTCCACATTGAACACTAGGTGCAGGCCAAGGAATGGGGGAATGTTGAACTCAAATTCATTGTCTCCCACAGCCTTAGTAATGGTGTAAGGACCATATCGTAGTGGTATGAGTTTCCGATAGGCTCCGGTAAGGCATTCCCTTTGCAAATGCAACCAGACTTTGTCGCCCACCTGAAACTTGTGTGGCACCCGATGTTGATCATGGCACTACTTGTACTTGGCATTTGATTTCTCCAGAATGTCATGGACCTGCTGGAAAATATGTTGGATGTGCTCAATGACGTTTTTTTCCTTATCTATTTCAAACTAGACATGAGTCGAATCTGCGTGAGTAGCTGCAAATGGCATGGCCACATCAATGGCACATAGTGGCTAGAATCCCAAGCCCACCTAAAAAGGGTTGTGGCCAATCAAGTTGTGGAGAGTCTGGTTGTAGCTGTGTTGAACATAAGGGAGGCTCTCATCCCATGTGCGTGGATTCTTTGAGTTGTACATACGCAGAATGTGTATGATCATCATATTGACAACCTCTGTCTGGCCATCAGTTTGAGGATGGAAGGTTGTGGACTTAGTGAGTTTGGTGTCCAGCATCAACCAGATACTGGATCAAAATGTACTAAGGAACCTATTATCTCGATCTGAAATGATAGACTGTGGGATCCCAAAGTGTACCCACACTCGTTCAAAGAAGAGTTTAGCAGTGGATTCTGTTGTGATATTCTTCTTGTAGGCCGCCATAATGGCCATCTTTGAGAACCTGTCAATGACCACAAAAACACAGTCGTTGCCATGCTTAGTGGAAGGAAGGCCTAACATGTAATCCATGGAGATGGATTCCCCAGGTTGGCTAGGGGTAGGCAGCGGGGTATAAAGGCCTTGATTCTTGATGGTCAGTTTGGAAATGGTGTAGGCAGTGCATGAACTGATGTACTTCCTGACATCCTGTCGACGAAATGCTTGGCAGCCCGATTGTAGTGTACTTCCCAAATCATCTTGGAATACTCGCTTGAAAGAACACAAAGGTGACCCAGGTGGCATAACAGGGCATCCTGGAGCGAAAAATATGGAACATGCTGACCCTCCAAGAGTGTCTAGTATGTGTGGCCGAATTCTGGGTTGCTTTTGTAGAGAAGTGGTCAATCAGAAGTCTCGTGCCCATAAGAGTTGAGCATGGTGATTAACGCCATGATTGGTGGTCGACTGAGGCAATCTACAACATTATTTGTGATGCCCTTCTTATACTTGATATTCAATTGGAACTGTTGTAGGTATGTGGACCACTTCTGATGGCGATCATTCTGCAATTTCCCTTGGGTTTGTATGAACTGTGAGGGTAGGTGGCCTATGTGGATGACCATTTCCTTCCCCAAAATGTAATGTTTCCATTGTCAACAGGTCTACACAATGGAATACATCTCTTTGTCATAAGTGGGATACTTCCAAACTATGTCTGAAAGTGTCTCACTATGATCTGCCACGGGATGCCAGTGTTGAGTAAGGACTGCCCCAATAGCATAGTCAGAGGCATCGGTCTCAACCTCAAATGGTTGTTGCAAGTCTGGTAATGCGAGCACTATTGCTGAGTAGAGGCGATCTTTCAACTATGTGAATGCCTTTTGCTGAGATTCAGAACAAAAGAATTTTTTTTTCACCCCTCCCTTGGTGGCTTGACTTAAGGGCCAAGTGATATGAGAAAATCCCAACACGAACCTATGGTAGAAGTTGGAAAGACCTAGAAAGCTATGGAGCTCTGTCAGAGTGGTTGGAGATGGCTAATCCTAAATGACTTGGATCTTGGTTGGATCCACATGCACCCTCTGTTCATCAATAATGTATCCCAAATACTGAACTTGGGTCATGCCAAAATTGTATTTCTCCAAATTGGCACATAAATGGTGTTGCCGCAATGTTTGGAGAACTTGTCGGATGTGGTAGAGGTGCGCTTCCTAACTCTGGCTGAAGATCAAGATGTCATCCAAGTATACCACTACAAATGAGTTGGTGAATGGCCACAACATGTCTTCCATTAGCCTCGTGAAGGTTGCAAGAGCATTCGTCAATTTGAAAGGCATAACTAACCATTCAAAAAGGCCCTCCTTGGCTTTGAGGGCAGTCTTCCACACATCAGAGGGTTTGATTGGTACCTGGTGATATCCTAACTTCAAATCGATCTTGCTGAAATATTTTTCCCCTTTCAGTTGGTCTAAGAGGTGATCAATCCATGGGATCGGGTACCTATTACGGATAATGATCTTGTTCAGCACCCGATAGTCAGAATAGAGTCTCCAAGTCCCATTCTTCTTTTGTACCAACACAATCGGGCTCCCACGGGGCGATGAACTCAGACGGATGTGACCTTTCTGTAGCAGCTCCTGAATCTGCTTTTTGATTTCATCGTTCTCCAGAATGGAGTGCCTATAGATTGGTCCATTAGGCATTGGTGCACCTGGGGTCAAATCAATGGAGTGCTTGACCTGATAGTGTAGAGGAACCCCTGCGGGGGAGGTGAAGATGTCCTCATACTCCTCCACGACCTTGTCCATTTGTAGTTGTCATGCAGAGGGGCCCTGTTTGGAGATCGTGGCCACTGTCTTCTTTCCTTGAGGGCATATCATCAGGAAAACAAATTTCCCGGTTTTGGAAATAAGCTTACTGCATTGTTTTGCAGTAACAAAAGAGAAGGCAGTAGGCGGTGCTACCTCTGGTATCCTGTACAACTTATTTGCCAAAGTAACAATAACAGCACGAGGTCTTGATTCATACACAACATGTCACTTCCACAAGTATGGTTGTCCTAATAATACATCACAAACTTCAAGGGGAGAAATGTCACACAATACCTCATATGTGAAGGGCTTGATGTTGTTTGGAAGGCGACAATGTTGGCTAACGCGAAGATCACATCCTTGGTGAAGCCACCCGATGGTGTATGGTTGTGGATGTGATGTGGTCAGTAAGCCCATCCGCTTCATGACCTTTGCTGAAATGAGGTTCTTTTGGCTCCTTATGTCTACAATGAACTACAGTGGGGAGCCCTTTACCCACATTTGGTAGTGGAAGAGACACTCCTCCTCTAGATGTTTGGGTTCCTCCTTCTGGATCTTCGTGGTGGCAACAGTGGCATTGGGCTCCACATCGATAATCTTCTTTCCTTTGTCATTCCCCTTGTTGGGTTCTGACTCAGATTCAGAACATGCATCTGATTCTGAAACCTTTAGCTCTCCCACCAATGACTGCTTGGCCTGGCACTCACTTGTGTTGTGAGTGGAGCTCATATGGAACTCACACCACTTTCCCGTGTCCTTTTTCAGCTTCGCGGTGTTGTTCTTTGCTTGCATCTTTGGCGGGTTATCTTGGGTCACCCCGCCTTAGCTTTGTCCTTTGTTCTGCGGTTTGGGGGCACCTTTCCCTTGCTTTAGATTCGCAGATCCAAAGTCTTGCTTCTTCTGTTTAAACTTTTGCTCGACCTTGATGGCATATTGGTATGCCGTGCCGAGCGAGGAGATGTTCAAGAATTATATTTCTTCTTGGATGTACTTGTGCAGGAATCTATGATATTTGAGTACCAAATGTTTCTATGAATCCATGATACCCAACTTTGTGTGAAGGGTATGGAAAATATTGGTAAACTCTGGCATGCCTTGGTCCCTTCCTTATCGTGGCGTGGTCCACTTTATCTATTGATCCTCATAGCTTTCGACAGGGTAGTACTGCTTCTTGATGGCATCTCGGAATGAATTCCAAGTGGGTGCAGCTGAAAATAGTGAGCCTGTACATTCATCCTTCTACTCGCAGTAGGTTTCCCACTAGTCCTTGACGTGGGGGGCTGCTTTGAGAAGAGCGAAAATAATCTTTTCCCGACTAGAAAAATCATGAACAAAAAAATAACCCTCTAGCAGATTTAACCATTTATCCATGGCATCTACATCTATCTGACCCTCGAATATGGGGATTTCAAAATTAACTTGTACCTTAAATGGTGTGGCGTTTCCAGAGTAGGTGTTGGAAGTCGATGCGTCACCCCTGGGTAGTCGCTGAAGGATCTGGGAAAATTTGTCCATCATCGCATTCCTTTGTCACTCGAGGGCTTCTTCGAGCAATATTTTGATAGGATCTCCTGCCCCCTCATCTTTCTTTTCGTCCGCCATGGGAGGCCATCAGGATTTGTGAGGTTGGTATTGCAAAGGTTCGACTAGTTCAAGCCTTAACTCCTTATATCCTGACCTCGTTGGGGACATGCAAAGAAAAACAAAGAAAAAAACAGACCGCTCTGATACCACTGATCTGGATAAATAGGAATGCAACAAATTATAGAGATAACCATAAACACAGATATGCAATGGAAATAATACTTAATTTCATTAATGTAAACTAAAATATGCTTACAAACAGAAATGGAAATAAACTGAATAGGGCGATGGTAGCTTATCTCTGAGAAGAGATGTGGCGGCTACATGCCTCTCAATTATGTTAAAATGAGGCTCGAAGGCCTATTTAATGTTGAGAAACAACAAAACTCTAAACATCCAAAAACCTAACCCTAGAAGATGAAACACCAAATTGTAGGCCCTGTTTGGGTAAATTGGTACATCAACTTCCCGGGGTCGTAAATTTGGCATACAATCTCTGTTTGACGCACACAATATCTCGTCAAAAATATCTATTCAAGAAATACAACTTTGGGAATAGAAACATTGGTCCATGGACCCATTTTGCTCCTAATTTTCCCAAAAAACGTCGTTTAAGGCCTCAAAACGGCTTCGAAAGTTCAGGACCTGAAAAAATACTAAAAATAGTAATCTGTGCTACAATTAAGGAAACTAAAAAGCTAAAAGAAACAATGGTGGGGGTCCAAGTGGACTTGGCCGGTGGCCGCCAATATCCACCTAGATCAGAGGCAATGGATATTGCATGTTACGCGTTTAACATATCCCCTGCATTAGCATTATAGGACAAGACTCCACATGAAGTATGGAAAGGTAAGAAACCCTCTCTCTCACATCTCAAGGTATTTGGTTGTGATGCATATGTACATGTTCCAAAGGAGAAAAGTAACAATTTGGATAGTAAATCTGAAATATGCATCTTTATTGGTATAAATATGGTTTAAAAGGTTACAAGCTTTGGAACCCATAAAGAAAGAAGGTTGTTTACATTAGAGATGTGGTATTTAGAGAAGTAAAGGATGTTGTGAAATGGGAATTCTTACCAAAGGAAAAGGAACCAAATAAGATAGAGTTTGAATTAACGGAGGAAGAATCAGACTCCATAGAAGAACAAGAATCAGAAGAAGAAGATTCATACACTCCAACTTTGAGGAGATAAATTCGAGAAAGAAAGTAGCAAGAAAAGTATACTCCATCTTATTTCCATTCAAATTTTGTTTTATCTATTACTGATGATGATCCTAGAACTATCAGGGAGGTAGTGGATTCATAGGATGGAAAAAAATGAGGCTTGGGATCTGGTGGAGTTTCCAACTGGAAGGAAACTGATTGGAAAAAAATGGGTGTTTAAGGAGAAGATGAATGCATTAGGCAAGGTGGAGAAATACAAATCTCAGTTGCTATCAAAAGCTTATTCCTAAGTGCCAGGAATTGGTTTTGGTGATATTTTTTCTCCTGTTGCCAAGTTAACTTCTATTAGATTAATTTTATCTATTGATGTTGCCTTTGATTTTGACGTAGAACAAATGGATGTGAAGACAAAATTTCTTCACAGGGATCTAGAAGAAGATATCTACATGAAGCAACCAGAAGGCTTTGCGATGAAGAGTAAGAAAGAACTGCTATGCAAGTTAAAAAAGTCTATGTATGGGTTAAACGAGTCACCAACGATGTGGTATCAAAAATTTGATACATATATGCAGGTACTTAGATTCACAAGGAAAAAAATGCATCACTCTACAGGGGACATTACAATAGACAAGGTTCTCCCTTTTGAAAGGGAACGACAGTGGAACATACGGGGGAAAACCAGAGACAGGCAAGAGAAAGAATGGTCCATGTGTTGCACGTTGACAGAACATGAACAATTCAAATAATAGCCTTAGCGGATACCACCAATAGCAAGCATATCGGTATCATACATAATACAACCAAGAGATAGAATGATAGTGTCCTACATAATACGACCAATACATGCCCCAAACAAATACTAATACTACGTGGGTGGGACATAGACGGGTCACAACCCGTACAGAACAACAAAACATGTTAGTGACCGTGACCGTGTTATTTATTTGTTCTTGTATGTGGATGATATGTTTTTGATTGGAAATGACAGAGAAATTATCCAAGATGTGAAGACCCTTTTGTCATCTAAATTCAACATGAAGGATCTTGGTGCTGAAAACTATATTTTGGGCATGGAAATTAAACAAGATTGGGAAAAGAGGAATCTTTAGTTAAACTAGATGAGGTATGTTGAGACAATATTACAGAGGTTTAATATGCATGATAGTAACTAGTGAAGGCTCCTATTCTGGTAGGTGCAAAGTTATTTGTTAAACAATGTCCCAAGGCACTGGAAGAGGAAGAGGATATGTCCTGTGTTCCATATGTGAGTGCAGTTGGTGGATTGATGTATGCAATGGTCTATACTAGACTATACATCGCACATGCAGTGGGAGAATTAAGCAGGTTTATGTTAAAACCAATGAAGGAGCACTAGATAGCAAAGAAGCAGGTTTTCAAGTATTTGTGTGGCACTAGTGATTATGGTTTATGCTACCAAGGAAGACCATAGTATTGGATAGAGTTTTGGACATATGTGGCTTTTTTTATGCATACTCGGATGGATATATGTATCAATGAAAATCTACAAGTGGGTATGTGTTTAACCTATTTGTAGGAGTTGTCAAATGGATGAGCAAGAGAAAATCTGTAGTGGAAATTTCAACTACGAAGGTTGAATACCAGGCAGCCACTCATACAAGCAAGGAAGCAATTTGGTTACAAAGATTGTGTTCAGGTATGGAGTTGTATAATGAGCTATAAGGAGAGACTGTGATAGCCAATGTGTAACTTTATTAACATGTAACCATGCTTATCATTCAAAGACAAATAATATTAATGTTCAGTATCACTTTGTGAGAGATATGGGGTAAGAGAAAAAGGTTTTGTTAGTAAAGGTGGACACTTTGAAGAATGTTGCAAATGCACTAAGAATATTTCTTGGTGTAGAGAAATAATGGGTGTTGCATCCCTGAACCAATGACTGTGCGCTCCTACGGCCCCTTATGTGGAAAGAAATCAACAAGTGGGAGAATTTTGGGTATGTGTTATATTCTTCCCCCGATGTGCCCTAGAAAAAAAAATTATGCAAACCTAATAATAGTTGGGTGGAACCAAGTATGGGGGGCGAACCCAAGGGTGGTGGGTGGACCCACCCATGGTTTTCCACATGTTTTTTATGCATGGTTTTGGGCATGATGGTTTTTCCCATGGTATTTTGTAGATTTGGTCAAGGGAACTACAGTAATGTTCTAATCCAGGGTTAATGGATTGGGGTTTATAAATGCTTCGGCATGTATATAATTTATTCTAACATTAAAAGGAACATAATGAAAATTCAATCTAGGTTTCCCAATTTTGGGTTCTAGGAGAAAATCTCTATGTATATTTTTTATGTTCTCACCATTGTATGTTTTTCTATTTTCTAAGAATTCATTTGCAAGTAATTTTTGTACAAGGCCAAAACCTACACAAATGAAGTCTTTGTTCTTCCTCTACATGATGAACACTAAAATAAATTTCTAATCTTTTCAACCAATGATTTTGCTTCAAAGCATCAATCTCACTATAAGACGACTTGATCTTTACCTTCACTTCCATTTTGAATAGGGACTGTGAATGGTTTACGACACTCGAACTAGGTTGATATTTTTTAGGTTTTTTCTTCACCTCCCTCTCTATTTATTCTGAATATCCCAATATCCCCTCTAATTGGACCTCTATGTTGAAATTCCCATCTCTAAATACCCCAAGATTATTAATTAATTTCGCCACAACGTGGCTCACATTATGGCTTATACCTGCAACATGTGCTTCCAATCATACAAACCTCTCCTTTGCAAGGTCATGAAGGCTATTTACAGATTCATCAGCCATGACCAAGGTTTTGTGACTTTCAGCTTAACCAATCAAGATCCCTTGCAACTTCCCATGACATTCCCAAAGAAACCAATTATGATACCAATATGATCTATGTTGGCATCATGGACCCTAACCCAAGTTCAGCATTAAGTAGCCAAGCAAATCCCTACACTAATGATCCTTTCGGCATCAATCTGCGGAGTGCGGACTGATGTCTCACCTGAAGCAGTGTGGGGGGATACAGGAACCAAGTTTCCGCACCCTGAGACGGTAGCGATGTCGCTTTTAAACCTTCACTCTACCTTCACACAGATCAATAAGCCCTTTAGGGCTTATCAATGTACTTCTCTTATTCATCCTTGAAACCTTCGTGAAAGTCTCTGATCGTCCTTCGCGGACCCTAAATATCCAATTCAAATGCTTACGCACCTCTGTAATTATCCTTACTTTTGTGTCTACCCAAATTAGCTTAAGTATTGATTAACTTTAACATGCATTATGGTTATCTTCTCGTAAACAAATATTCTTACTTGCATTTATAGGAAAAACTAAAATACATAGATTCGCACATCAATATAGCATTAATTCATAAACCCAGTGTTCAACATAACATAATCATGACATTCATAATAGAGGTAAAATAACTCATACAGAGATATCTCCAGAATAATTCTCTTTATTAATGGTTCAGATCTTCAGTACAGACTCTTACTTCCCTACGCACATAGCTACGAGGGTCGTCGCACTCAACTGCAAACTTCTATCCTAGGCCTATGTGCACTTAGTTGCAAAGCCTCTCCCTACGCTAAAACTCTTCGCTCTTAGCTCTCACAAACCCAAAAACTTACTTAGAACTCTACCAAAAACTTGCCTTAGACTCTTCTAAGACTTCCTTTTTATACAATCTCATGGTTCGTGGACCAAGGGCGGATCTCATCAAGACAACACAAACTATCTAAACTAAGGACAAAAACCCTTTTTGACTGTTTACATCTTCACGATCTGTGATCACAAAATGCAGAGACTTTACATTCTTTACACAAACTTGGGCCTTTAGCCCCAAAACTTGGGCTTTTAACCCTAAAATTGACCCCAAGGGACCCGTTCCCAACAGGCCCCCAACACAAATCTGGTGACTTGCCCTCGAGTCACTTTACTGGTGTAGAGATCTTGTCGTGAATACCTCCTAGCTCCACCTGTACCATTGCGACTTCAGCGGTGCACTATGTTGCCGCTTGTTTCACCTAGTTGACCAGCTGCTCTGCCGCTGGCTCTGCACTTTATGCCTGTATTTTTTGATGTGCCACCTACAGACTGGCCAATTTCCCTTCAATGGAGGTAGTGAGTACATAGGCTTCCTCTAACCAAGGCCCCAATCTAGCCTTTAGTACTGCCTCCTTGCACTAAGTTGCGTCCACCTATTCTTGAAGTGCCTTTGCTTCCTATAGCTTTGCTAACCTTTGTATAATAGCAACGGTGCACGTCATCACTTTAGCCTCATCATATCTCTGATGCAGTGTCCGTGCCTCCATTTCCAGCCTCTACACATTGGGATCCCCCTATAGGCTGGTGACTACTTCGAGTGACTACTCGAAGAGCACGGTGTAATCCTTCACTGTGGCATCTACAGTTGCAACTGCATCTTTGATAGAGGTCACGCACTTTTGTTTAACTTCTAGTGGAGTCAAAGGTTGGGCCCTTAACTCGAGCTCTGTAATTTTCAGGTTCAGTTCAAATTGAACCTTAGCTAGCTCTATTCTCTCTTCGCGCACTCTAGCAACAAGATTTTGAATTCTCACATCCACTGGCGCATCGTCAGGAATATCCAGCTTTGGAATAGTCCTGCATGCCTTAGCCACCACCTTGGTCATGTGCTCATTCTTTTCCGTGATGGCCTTAAGAAGATCAATGGCATAATTCTTCTATATAGCCATCTGAGTGTTGTTCACCTTTTTCTCATTGATAACGTTCAGGGTGCATTGTTCCCAAGCCCAAATTCTGCGATCACACCATCTTGCAAGGTATGAAGGGATTCACTTAGAATCGTAACCAAATTTAACCCAGCCCTCTTGAGGGTGCTGACAGTAGCCCTGTCAGCTTCTGCTTGGGTAGTCAGCGCTCCATCTGGAAGTGTTATGGCCCAGGAATCTAGCATGCGCACCATTTCTAGTTGAAGTCACGTTGCTTCACCCCACATTGTTTTGTACCTGCGACACCTGGATCTACAGCTCACACAAACCCATTTGAATGGCTTCCAAGGCCTATTTCCTTTGCTTCTCGAACTTCTGCAGAAACAAAAACATGTCAATGTCATTCAAATCACCTTTTTTCAAGGTGATCAGGTTGAGGGACGTTTTGTTGGCCTTGGAATTCTTTCGCGGCCCTCCTTTCTCCTGATCCTTGTGGCATTTAACCCGGAATAGAGTAGTCTCTGGGTCTCCTCCTCCTTGTTCGAATCCCTACTATTACTCTTCTATCTCTAGGGGGGATATTTCTAACTCCCGTCGGAGTCATGATCCTCCTCTTCTTCCTGCCCTTTTGTCTGCTTTTTGGCAGGGCGCTCCACATTGGCTTTGTCCTCAGCCTCTTTCTTCCACTTTTCGGCCAACTGTTCCACCTTTAGTCTGACCTCTTCCTTCTTACTCTTCATTGCAGACTTGCTAGACCTAGTTGTAAAGTCTGAGGTTGTGCACCACTGTGCTGGCCAGTGGTCAAACACCGTCGTGATTGCATCGTCTGTGGCCAAGTATGGAAGGTCATACCACTTTTGATCAGGGTCCTTCCACACTCGCATGGAGACACATTTGAAGTTCGCCTTGAGCTCCACATATTCTACCAACTATTCGAAGACAACCATTGATAACCATAGTTTACAATTGATGGCCATGTTGATACTCATCTCCATCAAGATCCAAAATATCTTTTTATCCTTGACCTTTAGGGGTCCTTGGCGGCCCAAAGCGAAGCGAACTTTGCTGCTTCTAGTAAATCTTGTGCGATCAGAGGAAACTGACTATCCTTTGGTAACTCCCATGCGACCAGTAATATGGATAGTAGTAGCCACGCATAGTGAAAAATTTTTCTCTGACCTTGCACCTCTCTACAATTCGTGAGGAACTCACTACAGAGGTAGCATGCCCAGTTGAACTGTATGCTCTTTTCGCATTGGGTCGCTAATGATACGACCAGTGCTAGGACTTCATCTATGCAACACTTCCTCGTGATTTTCCCAACCATGATCTGGGTGAATACTTTGGCCGCGGGGTCAGTTATACTAGAAATGGAGTAGTCACGCAGCTTCTTGACGAGCTTAAATTTGTCCGTCATTTTCTTTGCAAGGTCACGCTCACCTGTCTTTTCAAAAAATTCCATGGCCAGATTTAATCCTGAATGTGGCAGCCAAGTGATCTTATTGATCAGCATGTCAATGATCGGTATTGGTTCTTCTAACCATAGGCAACCATCGTGCACCAAGCATAGTAGTTGTTTAATCACTATCGTGGTTATGGGAATGTGGTTGTAATGCGGCACGCATAGCATGTTTAGTAGTCCTGCCTTGTACACCCCCTTTATCCACTTCCTTGGCTCTAGCACGATCACACCAGTGTCCTTATAGAAGACACGGTGCATGAACTGATCAGTGGCTAAGTGGGGAAAGCGCTTCAAATTGGCCAAATCCCAGTCCTCCAGACACACTCCAGGCACGGTCCTTCAAATGTGATCTTGTCCGGAAGCAATGGTGTATGCAGTGTGACTTTTCTCTGACCAGTACCACTGTGACTTCGGTGGTGCACTGTGTTGCTGCTCGTTTCACCTAGTTGACCAATTGCTCCGCCGATGGCTCTGCACTGTATGCCTATATTTTTTGATGTGCCACATGTAAACTGGCGAATTTCTCTTCAATGGAGGTAGTGAGTACATAAGCTTCCTCTAGCCAAGGCCCCAATCTGGCCTTTAGTACTGCCTCCTTGTGCTAAGTTGCGTCCACCTATTCTTTAAGTGCCTTTGCTTCTTGTAGCTTCGCTAACCTTTGCATAATGGCGACAGTGCATGCATCACTTTAGCCTCATCGTATCTCTGATGCAGCGTCCATGCCTCCATTTCCAGCCTCTACACATTGGGATCCCCTATAGGCTGGTGACTACTTCGAGTGACTACTCAAAGAGCACAGTGAAATCCTTCACTGTGGCATCTATAGCTACTACTACATCTTTGACAGTGGTCGTGCACTTTTCTTTAACCTCTGGTGGAGTCGAATGTTGGGCCCTTAACTCGAGCTCTATAATTTTAAGGTTCAGTTCAAACTGAACCTTAGCTAGCTCTGTTCTCTCTTTGCGCACTCCAGCAGGGAGCTTCTGAATTCTCACATCCACTGGGGCATCATCAGGAATATCCAGCTCTGGAATAGTCCTGCATGCCTCAACCACCACCTTGGTCATGTGCTCATTATTTTCCATGATGGCCTGAAGAAGATCAATGGCATAATTCTTCTATATAGCCATCTGAGTGTTGTTCACCTTTTTCTCATTGATAACATTCAGGGTGCATTGTTCCCAAGCCCAAATTCTGCGATCACACCATCTTGCAAGGTATGAAGGGATTCACTTAGAATCGTAACCAAATTTAACCCAGCTCTCTTGAGGGTGCTGACAGTAGCCCTGTCAGCTTCTGCTTGGGTAGTCAGCGCTCCATCTAGAAGTGCTATGGCCCAGGAATCTAGCATGCGCACCATTTCTAGTTGAAGTCACGCTGCTTCACCCCACATTGTTTTGTACCTACGACACCTGGATCTACAGCTCACACAAACCCATTTGAATGGCTTCCAAGGCCTATTTCCTTTGCTTCTCGAACTTCTGCAAAAACAAAAACATGTCAATGTCATTCAAATCACCTTTTGTCAAGGTGATAAGGCTGAGGGACGTTTTGTTGGCCTTGGAATTCTTTCGCGGCCCTCCTTTCTCCTGATCCTTGTGGCATTTAACCCGAAATAGAGTAGTCTCCGGGTCTCCTCCTCCTTGTTCGAATCCCTACTATTACTCTTCTATCTCTAGGGGGGATATTTCCAACTCCCGTCGGAGTCATGATCCTCCTCTTCTTCCTGCCCTTTTGTCTGCTTTTTGGCAGGGCGCTCCACATTGGCTTTGTCCTTAGCCTCTTTCTTCCACTTTTCGGCCAACTGTTCCACCTTTAGTCTGACCTCTTCCTTATTACTCTTCATTGCAGACTTGCTAGACCTAGTTGTAAAGTCTGAGGTTGTGCACCACTGTGCTGGCCAGTGGTCAAACACCGTCGTGATTGCATCGTCTGTGGCCAAGTATGGAAGGTCATACCACTTTTGATCAGGGTCCTTCCGCACTCGCATGGAGACACATTTGAAGTTCGCCTTGAGCTCCACATATTCTACCAACTATTCGAAGACAACCATTGATAACCATAGTTTACAGTTGATGGCCATGTTGATACTCATCTCCATCAAGATCCAAAATATCTTTTTATCCTTGACCTTTAGGGGTCCTTGGCGGCCCAAAGCGAAGCGAACTTCGCTGCTTCTAGTAAATCTTGTGTGATCAGAGGAAACTGACTATCCTTTGGTAACTCCCATGCGACCAGTAATATGGATAGTAGTAGCCACGCATAGTGAAAAATTTTGCTCTGACCTTGCACCTCTCTACAATTCGTGAGGAACTCACTATAGAGGTAGCATGCCCAGTTGAACTGTATGCTCTTTTCGCATTGGGTCGCTAATGATACGACCAGTGCTAGGACTTCATCTATGCAACACTTCCTCGTGATTTTCCCAACCATGATCTGGGTGAATACTTTGGCCGCGGGGTCAGTTATACAAGAAATGGAGTAGTCACGCAGCTTCTTGACGAGCTTAAATTTGTCCGTCATTTTCTTTGGAAGGTCACGCTCACCTGTCTTTTCGAAAAATTCCATGGCCAGATTTAATCCTAAATGTGGCAGCCAAGTGATCTTATTGATCAGCATGTCAATGATCGGTATTGGTTCTTCTAACCATAGGCAACCATCGTGCACCAAGCATAGTAGTTGTTTAATCACTATCGTGGTTATGGGAATGTGGTTGTAATGCGGCACCCATAGCATGTTTAGTAGTCCTGCTTTGTACACCCCCTTTATCCACTTCCTTGGCTCTAGCACGATCACACCAGTGTCCTTATAGAAGACACGGTGCATGAACTGATCAGTGGCTAAGTGGGGAAAGCGCTTCAAATTGGCCAAATCCCAATCCTCCAGACACACTCCAGGCACGGTCCTTCAAATGTGATCTTGTCCGGAAGCAATGGTGTATGCAGTGTGACTTTTCTCTGACCAGTACCACTGTGACTTCGGCGGTGCACTGTGTTGCTGCTCGTTTCACCTAGTTGACCAATTGCTCCGCCGATGGCTCTGCACTGTATGCCTATATTTTTTGATGTGCCACATGTAAACTGGCGAATTTCTCTTCAATGGAGGTAGTGAGTGCATAAGCTTCCTCTAGCCAAGGCCCCAATCTGGCCTTTAGTACTGCCTCCTTGTGCTAAGTTGCATCCACCTATTCTTTAAGTGCCTTTGCTTCCTGCGGCTTCGCTAACCTTTGCATAATGGCGATGGTGCATGTCATCACTTTAGCCTCATCGTATCTCTGATGCAGCGTCCATGCCTCCATTTCCAGCCTCTACGCATTGGGATCCCCTATAGGCTGGTGACTACTTCGAGTGACTACTCAAAGAGCACAGTGAAATCCTTCACTGTGGCATCTACAGCTACTACTACATCTTTGACAGTGGTCGTGCACTTTTCTTTAACCTCTGGTGGAGTCGAATGTTGGGCCCTTAACTCGAGCTCTATAATTTTAAGGTTCAGTTCAAACTGAACCTTAGCTAGCTCTGTTCTCTCTTTGCGCACTCCAGCAGGGAGCTTCTGAATTCTCACATCCACTGGGGCATCATCAGGAATATCCAGCTCTGGAATAGTCCTGCACGCCTCAACCACCACCTTGGTCATGTGCTCATTATTTTCCATGATGGCCTGAAGAAGATCAATGGCATAATTCTTCTATATAGCCATCTGAGTGTTGTTCAACTTTTGCTCACTGATGAAATTTAGGGCGTGCTGTTCCCAAGCCCGAAGTCCGCGATCACACCATCTTGCAAGGTATGAATGGCTTCACTTGGAATCGCAACCAAATTTAACCCAACCCTCTTGAGGGTGCTGACAGCAGCCCTGTCAACTTCTGCTTTGGTAGTTAGTGCTCCATCGGACAGTGCTATGGCCCAGGAATCTAGCATGCACACCATTTCTAGTTGAAGTCACGTTGCTTCACCCTGCATTGTTTTGTACCTGCGACACCTGGATCTATAGCTCACGCAGACCCATTTGAATGGCATCCAAGACCTGTTTCCTTTGCTTCTCGAACTTCTACAAAAACAGAAACATGTCAATGTCATTCAAGTCACCTTTTGTTAAGGTGATCAGGTTGAGGGACGTTTTGTTGGCCTTGGAATTCTTTCGTGACCCTACTTTCTCCTGATCCTTGTGGAATTTAACCCAGAACAGAGTAGTCTCCTCCTCCCTATTCGGATCCCTACTCTTACTCTTCTATCTCTAGGAGGGATATTTCTGACTCCTTTCGAAGTCATGCTCCTCCTCTTCTTCCTGCCCTTTTGTCTGCTTTTTGGCAGTGTGCTCCACATTGGCTTTGTCCTTAGCCTCTTTCTTCCACTTTTCGGCCAACTGTTCCACCTTTAATCTGACCTCTTCCTTCTTACTCTTCATTGCAGACTTGCTAGACCCAGTTGTAAAGTCTGAGGTTGTGTGCCACTCTACTGGCCAGTGTTGGCATTATGATACAGGTGTTGTCCTTGATGGAAACTCACTCAGAGGTTTGATATAGGTGATGGCAACTTAATCAAAGGACAGATCTTAGTACAGCAGGTCAAGAAAGAGATATACGCAGGTTGGACGTTCCGAAGACGCGTATGCATATACACGCACTTTCACGCAAGGAAAAGCGCGTACATGTGATAAAACTTATGTTTTGGTCCATGGTAATTAGTCCTTGGTATTTGAACCTATGGTTGTGGACCATCCTAAGTATTGGGTCCATGGTATTGTTTCTACATGGTTTTGGACCACGGTATTGAGAGAAACCTAACCTATATAAGGAGACTATCATTAGGCAAATGGGGTGAGAAAGGAATGGATGTCTGACAAAGTGGGAAGATCTAGTATTGCTGGCTATCGGTTTGTGATGCTTGGCTCGGGTTAGATACACAGCAAAGGTATAAGTAATTAACTTTAGATATGTACGCGGGTTATCTCTGGTGAAAGCGCGTATACACGCGGATTTGATATAGTCAAGTAGCGTATGCATTATGAGATTTGGTGTTTTAGGTTGTTGTTTATTCTAAGTGGTTGTTGCAGAGTTCTGGGCTCTGGTTTGTGTTCTGTGTTTTTTATGACAGGGTTTCAGTGATTCAGTATTGGGTGATTTAGAGATTTATGATGCAAGTATAAGTTGATGATTATATTGCAGCAGTGATTGTTTTGTACTTATGGATCCAGTCTGAAAATTTATGAAACGTGGTCCCTGAAGAAAAGAGGGTTGTAGCCCTCTGCAGGTTGAAGCCTGCGTGCTGGTAAAGGACTGCACTAGTACATTGTAAAACAATTTTCTTATTAAAGGAAGAAAGAGATGAATTGCAGCACGTGGTTTTAACCCACATTGGGTTTCCACCTTATATCATGGTGTTCATGTGTGATTCTTATGTGTGATGATCTGTACTGTTTTACTACACCTGATTACTGTTAATATGGTTAATAATGTTCTTATGCATTTACTGAAGATAAGCTAACTGAATCATAAGATTACTGCATGTACGCTAGTTGCATTTAACACAGTCGCATATATAAGCGGATATACTGAACTGAAGCTGCGTATATGAATCTGAGTATGAAAAATCAAAAGTATCTGATTTGATAATATTGATTCACCCCCCCCTCTCGTGATTGCATCATCTGTGGCTAAGTATGGAAGGTCATACCACTTTTTATCAGGGTCCTTCCGCACTCGCATGGAAACACAGTGGAAGTTCGCCTTGAACTCCACATATTCTACCAACTATTCGAAGACAACCATTGATAACCATAGTTTGTAGTTGATGGCCATGTTGATACTCATCTCCATCAAGATCCAAAATAATTTGTTATCCTTGACCCTTTAGGGTCCTTGGTGGCCCAAAGCAAAGTGAACTTCGCTGCTTCTAGTAAATCCTGTGCAACTGGAGGAAACTGACTATCCCTCGGTAACTCCCATGCGACCAGTAATATGGATAGCAGTATACATGCATAGTGAAAATTTTTTCTCTGACCTTGCACCTCTCTGCAGTTCGCGAGGAACTCACTGTAGAGGTAGCGTGCCCAATTGAATTGTATGCCCTCTACGCATTGGGTCACTAATGATACAGCAAGTGCTAGGACTTCATCTACGCAACACTTCCTCATAATTTTCCCAACCATGATCTGGGTGAATACTTTGACCGCGGGGTCAGTTATACTAGAAATGGAGTAGCCACGTAGCTTCTTGATGAGCTTAAATTTGTCCTTCATTTTCTTAGCAAGGTCGCACTCACCTGTCTTTTCGAAAAATTCCATGGCCAGATTTAATCTTGAATGTGGTAGCCGAGTGATCCTATGGATCAGCATGTCAATGATCGGTATTGGTTCTTCTAACCACAGGCACCCATCGTGCACTAAGCATAGTAGTTGTTTAATCACTATCATGGTTATGGGAATGTGGTTGTAACGTGGCACCCATAGCATGTTTAGCAGTCCTGCCTTGTACACCCCCTTTATCCACTTCCTTGGCTCCAGCGTAATCACACCAGTGTCTTGTAGAAGACACGGCACATGAACTGATCAGTGGCTAAGTGGGGAAAGTTCTTCATATTGGCCAAAACCCAATCCTCCAGATGTGCGCCAGGCACGGTTCTTCAAATGAAATCTTGTCTAGAAGCAATGGTGTATGCAGTGTGACTTTGCTCTCATCAATGTCATTTGGGACCTTTGCCTTGCCTCGGCACGGAGGAATGTATTCGGGTAGTTTAGAGATAGGGTCGGACCCTTCAACGTCAATGTCCTCTACCCCCATGTCAATGTCTTCCCCACCCATATTGATTTCTTCATTGTCTTCTTCAGGTTCACGGTCAACTACCTTGCCCTTCTCCTACGCAGTGGGCTTTTCCTTCTGTGGGTGTTTTTTGGGTGACGCGTGCACTGGCGGTGTCACTTCTACTTATCTTTCTTTGCTTTCTGACCTTCTTTGGTCAGCATAGGACTTGGCCTGGGTGACCTCGGCAATTTGGGTACCTCTACAGGTACTTCGACACTTGCTATCTCTAGGATAGCTTCCTCAGCTGCCATTTCCACCTCCGGGGTAGCTCCCTTAGTTGTCATTGCTTCTCCAGCACTCACAGTTTCTGCGGGTGTTGACATGATGCTAATCAAAAACTCCTGCATTTCCTTCGACAACCTCTCAAATGATGAACTCGCTATCAAACCTTCAAAGTTCTCATGGTTCATACGTGCCTGAGATCTCAACATCTCAATTCTCAAAATTCCAAGTGTTTTTCATTGGACAGCCACCTGTAATTTATAGGCATTTTCAAATTCAAATCTGACCATTCCCCCCAAAATTTTCTCATAAATGCTAGATTGACAGAATATTTTCAAAGATCTTGCCCTCAAATTCTGACTTAAATTCCACCCCCCCTCCCCCCCCCCCGCCCCCGGCTCCATTTAGCAGTTTTTTCATCGTCAAATCATGAATAGTGACCATAACGATCACATTCTAGATACCCTGCGTGGTCCCTTCTTTGATAGCACAGTTTCCCATGCGTTTTTGTTGATACTATGACATTCCTTTATTCTGCGCAGTTTCCCAATCGCACAGCTCCACAACTTGGGCAATGTAGTTTATAGTCCCATGCCTCCTTTCAGCTCTCTAAGGCACTATTATAGTCCCATGCCTCCTTTCAGCTCTCTAGGGCACTAAGGTTGTGCTTCCATCATGTAGTCATATAGTCAGATTGTCAGTGTATGGATTCAATCGGCTGTAATTCACCTTCCCTGGGAAGGGATCTCCATTTAATTTTACCAACTGAATTGCTCCACCATTGGTAATCTCCTTGATGACATATGGCCCTCGCCAATGCATCATAAATTTTCTTGGAAATTTATCAAACTTGTTGTCATATAATAAAACTAAATCATTTACCTTGAAGGTGTGCAATTTGATGTGCTAATCGTGTCATTCCTTTTCGCGCTTCTTTTGGACTTGTTGATGGAATCCAGATAGAAATCTATCCTCTTCAAGCTCTATTAGCTGCGCAAGCCTCTCCTCCAAGGCTTCGCGATCTGCCATTCCTGTGAATGTCAATATGTGTGGACTAGGTACAATGTACTCCATCAGCATCAGAGCTTCTACACCATAAACCAGCCTGAACGACGTTTTTACAGTTAGCTTCTTGCAAGTCGTTCTATAAGCCCATAGTACCGTGGGTACGCACACATCCTAGTAATTTCTTTGAGCATTACAAACCTTTGTTAGTGTGCTCTCCAATATTTTATTAAACACTTCCACCATCCCATTAGCTTGCTGGTGATATGGCATGTTTTTATGATGGTAAACCTAAAATTCCTCCATCATCACGTTGATCATCTCATTAAGAAAATGTGTACCGCAAATGCTCATTAAAATTTTGGACAACCAAACCTTGACAGTACATACTCAAAGATGAATTTTTCTATTGTTGTGCTTGTACAGTCCTTCATAGACTACACCTCTGCCCATCTAGTTAAGTACTCAGTCGCGGTGATGATGTACCGTGCACCCACATTCTTTCTTGGAGGCTGAACTGGTCCCACAAAGTCAATTGCCCACTTCTCGAAGGGCTATAATGATGTCTATGGATTCAGCGGTAGCTCATCCCTCCACAAGAGCCTCGCAATCCTTTGGCATGCATCGTATGCCTTACAATACTTTTTTGAATCCTTATGCAATGTTAGCCACCATAACCCAACACATAGAATATTTTTCATTGTTGTTTTTCCCGCATAATGACCTCTTGCAGCTCCGCCATGAGCCTTAGTGAGGATTTTCTTTAATTCAAACTCAGGCACATAACATCACAATATTTCATCTGATCCCATTTTGTATAGGTTCCCTACAATCAAAAAAATGTCTACCACGGGCACCACCAGTTCCTTATTCTATTGACTTATATATCCTTCTAAAGTCGTTCTTGTCGTCATGAAGTGTATATATATTCAAAGTGACTATCCGCGATGTGCACTGCAAAGCGATGCGTGTCAGGTAGTCCTTCCTGCAAATTAGTAGGCTCTTTTCTAGATTCAATATGTGACAGATGATCTGGTCCAGCATTTAATCGTCCTGGTTTCACAATGACTTCAAAATCATATTCCTGGAACAACAAAAGACACGGTCCTCCATATCTTCATCCCCAACACAGGCTTGTTGACTAGGTATTTCAATGCAGAATGGTCTATATACATCTTAAAATATTTGCAAAACAGATAATGCCTGAACTTCTGGAGTGTATAAACCATAGCTAATCCTCCGCGCTCTATAGTGGAATAATTTTTCTCAGCTTTGGACAGCTTCCTACTTGTGAATGTTATAGGATGACCCAGGTCCCCTTCAGTAGCATGTGTCAATACTGCTCCCAATGCAATACATGACGCATCCACATGCACATGAAATTCCTTCTTCCAATCTGGGAAGACTAGGATCGGCATAATGACCATTTTCTCCTTTAGCACATCCAAGATCTTCTGACATTCTTTATTCCAACAGATCATAACATCCTTCTTTAACAATTTGTCCGTCGGCGTGGTGATCTCGACGTAGCTGTTGATGAATTCCTATAGTATCTCATATGCCCCAGCATTGGACGCAGATATTTCATACTCCTTGGTGCCTCCAAATTGATTATGATCGTTGTCTTCACAAGGTCTACCATCAAGCATTGTCTGCATACAACATGACCCAGCGAGATCCCAAAAGGAACACAAAATAAGCATTTCTTTAGATTGAGCATTATCTGGTACCTCTGGCATGTATCTACCATCAAGCACATGCTTCCCACATGGCGCTTTACCAATCCAAACATTGTCCAATCGTCGAAGTATAACTCCAGAAATTTTTGAATGAAATCCTTGAACGTCGTGATGGCTATGCGCAAAAATATAGTCATTGCATTCTTCAGCCCAAAAGACATCACCATATACTAGAATCATCCCCATTCAGTCACAAAGGTTGCCTTACTACTATCCTCTGTCATGATCTTGATCTGGTGGTACCCTGAGAACCCGTCAGTAAACGAATATTCTTCTTGGCCGCCAACATTATCCAGCACCTCATCGGTGAACGGAGTTGGAAAGGGATCATGTATGCAGGGATCATTCAACTTCATGAAATCTATGCATATCCTTATTTCATCCTTCTACTTCTTTTCCTGAACTACTATTGGGCTCACCCAATTAGATTCTTCCACCGGTTCAATAATACCTGCTGCAAGAATTTTATCTAGCTCCAAACGGACCCTTTCTTTATACTTCAGATTGAGGCAGTAAGGTCTTTGCTTAACTAGCTTCACGTCCAGCTTAGAGTGATCTTCATGACACCCAAGTCCCCTATTATCCCTTTCAGATCTGAAAAATTCATGGGGAACAAATCCTGATATTCACGGAGTAGTTCGACGACCTTATCTACTGTCACGTCATCCTAGTAGTCCCCAATCTTTGCAAACTTCAGCTCTACCTCCATGCCCATTTTCACTTGTCTGGTTTTGAGCAGCTCAGTTATGTCTAGGTTCTCTATTTGCGGTCCCTCAACTTCGCGGTGAGCTTCGGTCTCTAGAATATTAATCTTCCTTGGGTCTTCGTCTTCTTCTTCTGCTGTTACATTGTAGCACTCCAGCGTGTGGCTCAGTTGGGTAGTCCAATCAGGTTGAATCAAATCTAGAGGATCATGCGGTATCCTAAAGATCACTGCCTTAACCTCTTGCAATGCTTCATCGATACATTCAAACCCACCCTCAAATATGAACATCATAAAAAATCCTTAGCACAAAACATCCCATTCTTCAGTGTCATGGCGGAGTTCCATCTCCAAGTACCAATTCATCGGTTTAACATCCATAGTATGACAAAACAGATGTACCCACTTTGGTTGAGGCCTCACTCCTTATGCTTCAGTCCATTTGGCCAAATGGTCGCGCAGATCATTTCTCCCATCATAATTTTCAATTAGCCGCACTTGTGGGTGACCAAACCGCACTCTCATCATTTTTTTGTATGCATGCCAATCATCAAAATTGTCCTTGTGTGTGCCCCACCATCTCGCAGGTGTAGCGCCCAACGTCCATTCCAGTGCCTGGAAGCGATGTTTCTCTGACACTTCTCTCTCAAACGCATCAAAAAACCGATCAACATAAGTTAAACCATCATAGTAAGGTAGATTTCTTACCTCTAACGATACACAGTGCAACGACTTGGTCATCATATTACATTGCAACGTGGATACTTCATGCAATCGATTTTTCTAGTGCTCCAGTTCTTCGTTTGAATCTGATGTGCAGGAACTTTCACGGTCCCATGCAATACGCCCATATGTTTTCGGATTCACCCAATCCTGATCTCACACCATTATCTTGTAAATTTGGTCCAAATCATCATCACTTTCATAACTGCAGACCAGTTCAGTATAGCGTGGTCCTTTTGTAGGGTCCAATGGCACCACTATGCAGAGCGATTTCTTCTCCAGATTTATTACCCCATTCATGTCAATGGCCCAATCGATCCCAAGGAGTGCGGGGTAGGGATTGTTGTCATCCACAATATTTATCACTTCATAATTAGCCAGTGCGCTTGTGCCTTCAATATCAACTGTTACCCCCTGTAATCTCCCCATTGGGATGATTTTCTACTGATTCGCCATCCTTAACTAAATCAGAGACCAACGTAGCATAGGTCTCCCCATTCTCTCCCATGTCTATTTCGGCAAAACGTTCGCATCCGACCAAAAATCTAAAATAAGTTGATCCATCTCATATTCGCTTATCTACGCTATAAGCCTCATCTCACATCCAGTTCTTAACTTATGCTTACCAACCTTTCTAACTATACATGGTCTGTCAGTAGTGTTTTCCTTCCTAGCACACCTATTGATCAGCTCCTACAGTCCCTTCGATGCCTTGCTATCACATAGTAGTCTCATGCAAGTCTCCAAGAACGTGGTAATCATGGATGGGTCCATTTCTTCAGTCAGCTTCTCCTAACTCCCTGAGGTAGAGGCCCTGGTGAAGATTTTCTTCACTTCCATAAATGTTTCTTTCATGAATTCTAGATCAAACCCGATCTCCTTTTCTGGTGCTTTGCAGACCCACTCACCTTCTTCAAGTTGCTTCCCCTTATCTTCACCAGTCGTTGCCCCACTCCTCAGCACAATATTTACCTTAGAATCTTCCTTGTGAGGCTCATCCCTCATCATCTGTAGGTTCTAAGTCAGTTGCTGAGGCAGCGCCCCCTTCTCGCATATCTTAGCTAATAATATAGGGAAATCCTCTGTGACATGGCCAAACTGAGTACAACAGTGGCATGAAAATCGCGTTGGATTTGGGCAGTTTTGTACGTAGTGTCCTATTCCTCCACAATTGTAACAAATAACCTGCCCTCGACCTCTACCAGGTCCTCCTCCAACCTGGCCTCATCTGCACCCCTGATACTTGCCTCTTGCTCCTCCAATGCCTTGGTCCGAAGGCCATGTTTCTGCCTGCACCCTGTATGCGAGTGTCCTGTCCATCATTAATTCATAACTTCGGCAATTGTGCTCATCATGACCCATTGGCTGACAGAAGTTGCAGAAGAGTTGTTGCAGTGTCTATACGAATTTCTACAGCAAATGGCAATTGTTTGTCGCATGTTTCCCAGCTACCTGATAGATAGCACACCATAGCGTGGGCACTGTACTTGGCCCTGCTATAGCTTCCAGCCTTAGAGGCATTGGTCCCCTTGCTGCAACATAATTTTCAAAAAATTGATAGTGATCTTTCTCATGTCTGTGGCTTTTTCACTTTAGGCACCAAATCTCTTCACGTGCCTCGGGCTAAGTTGTTCTATCCTTCTTTAGACTCTGCATTTCGAGGCAAAGGTTATGAAACTGCTCATGAATCTGCTGAAACCCCATATTATCATCTTGCAGTGGTGTCTCATGCAATCTCATCCCAATTTCTAGAGCTTTAGCCTGAGTCCCAATCTTCTGTTGTGATATCACAACCCTTAGGTGAGGCAGGAGCGAGGCCACAAACCATCAGTCAAATTCATGTTAGCCTCATGGATCGTACACTTCAATCTATAATAAAAATCCCAGGGTGTCTCACCATGCCTCATAATGATCTCTTTGAATCCCACAATTGATTGTGCTTCATACTTAGGTCTACTGAATTCCTTATTCAGTGTAGTTTGGATATCTGCCAATGCAGACATCGGGTTATCTGTGCAATACTCAATGTACCACATTAGTGCGCGGTCCTGCAAAGCATTAACCAACGTTTTTTTCTTCATTTGATCATCCGTGATACCCTAAGCTTCCCATACATCCTTTGTGATGAACCAAAACTGGTTTGAATCTTCATTTCTCATGCCCTTGAACACAGGTAGCTTTACGGGGTTAGCCATATTGAATGGTTGTGGAGGTGGAGCTGGTGTGGGCGAGGGTGTAAGCAGTGGAGGTGAAGATGGAAGCGGCGTAGGTGGATGAGGTATTCACAAGAACCCCTATCTTATTAACTAAACAGTGCTCTACGAAGAAGCTTGTGCTTCTCCCTCATCGTCACTCAGAGGAGGTTCAATCAGCGGCCTATATTCAGGACCTTTTCTTCCTTTATCCCTGAAATTCCTTCCACTTTGTGTAGCCCCAAATATTAAGGTAACTGCATAACCCACTTTTCACACAATAGCATCTTAATCCAAGTATTTAAAGACCTTAAATACTTACCTCGTGCTATTTTGAAGAAGCACCACTCTACTTCATTGTAACTGATCGAAGTATTGACCGCGAACTCTGTCACAAATCCTCCTATGATGCAATCGAGCCAATGATTGACAGTGCACGCGATCTTATCTTCAGAGGCTTCCAATCTCTGCACTAACTTCGGGGTCAAGACAATCAGACCATCAAGCCTCCACCTACCTTGGTCGTCTGCAAACTTCGCATTCCACTCATATAATTCAACCGGGAAGGAATAGAAGAAGATTTCTTATATCTCTGTGTACAGGTATATGTCCAAACATTGTTCTTTCATCAATCGCGGATTCATGTTTTCTTGTGTCGTGATTTCGTGGATCTTTCTATCCAACAAGTCTTTGATCTCTTTCTTAGTTGGATTCCAATGATACGATATATGCAGATCCCAATCCCGACAACGAAACCATTTTTTGGCTTGATGGGCCCTAACCCAAGTTCAACGTTAAGCAGCCAAGTGAATCCCTACACTATTGGCCCTTTCGGCATCAATCCCTAAAGCGTGAACTGAAGTCTCACCCAAAGCAGTATGGGGGGGTGCCAGAACTAAGTTTCCGCACCTTGAAATGGTAGTGATGTCACTTTTAGACCTTCACTTTACCTTCGCACAGATCGATAAGCCCTTTAGGGCTTATCAATGTGCTTCTATTATTCGTCCTTGAAACCTTTGTGAAAGTCTGTGATCATCCTTCGCGGACCCTAAATAGCCAATTCAGATGCTTACGCACCTCTGTAATTATCCTTACTTCTATGTCTACCTATCTTATCTTAAGTATTGGTTAACTTTAACATGCATTATGGTTATCTTCGCGTAAACATATATTCTTTCTTGCGTTCATAGGACAAAGTAAAATACATAGATTCGCGCATCAATATAGCATTAAATCATAAACTCATTATTCAACATAAGATAATCGCGACATTCATAATAGAAGTAAAATAACTCATACATAGATATCTCTAGAATAATTCTCTTTATTGATGGTTCAGATCTTCAGTTAGACTCTAATTTCCTTGTGCACACAACTGCAAGGATTCGCGCACTCAGCTGCGGACTTATACCCAAGGCCTTTGTGAACTCAGTTGTAGAACCTCTTCCTACGCTAAGACTCTTCACTCTTAGCTCTCACAGACCCAAAAACTTAATTAGAAATCTACCTTAAACTTTCCTTAGACTCTTCTAAGACTCCCTTTTTATACAATCTCATGGTCCACGGACTAAGGGTGGATCTCATCAAGCCGACACAAACTATCTAAATTAAGGGCATATACCCTTTTTGATTGTTTACATCTTCACGCTCCATAACCACAAAATGTGGAGACTTTACATTATTTATACAAAACTTGGGCCTTTAGCCCCAAAACTTGGGTTTTTAACCCCAAAATTGATCCCAGGGGGCCTGTTCCCAACAATCTATAAATTGCCATGGATATTACATTGAATAATTCGTCACAATAGATTTGACAAAATTATACGTAAAAATATAAAATATATACTATGTATATTATTTTTCCTTAGATTTTTGGATTTGTTAAGTTATAGTTTCATGCATGCAATATGTAAAATGTGGAAAATAGAGACAAAAATTAAATCACTCAAAGCCATAAGAATACAAGATATACCCTAGGAAATCCTTTCTGGATAAAACCCAGCTGGAAGGTAAGGTTGGTATACTCTTTTTCTTTCAATGGAAAATGGATGCAAGTGCAAAGAAATGAGGCTTGTGGCCCGTGGTCTACTAACATGAGCAAATCCTCTTGGTTTTCTCTCTCCCTATCCACTCTTAGGTACTATAATTATATATGGAAAAAAACGCACTCAAATAGAATGCAGCCTATTTAGTCAATTTAGTGTGTCCTAAATTGCTACATTAATTATCAATCCAGGATTCGTAAGCTGATGAAGTGTGCTGCACTATATGTGCAAGACAACCTCTTCCTTACTTTTTTGTCGTTTTTGATTTTTATTTTGTTTTGGGGGTTTTTATCTTGGTTTGTCTCCTAATGCGAATGATGACCCTATTCCTAAGTTTTAAGAATACTTTAGAAGGCAAGTTTGGGTATTTTAAGGCAATTATGTCCTCTATAATGAGTTCCAGAACTTAACACTTCAGAAGGTCCTAAAACATGCTAGTGATGAAATTAATACTTGAACAAAAATAAAGATATGCTACTATTCAAATCAAACAAATAATGAACTACTGATCATGAAACCATTACCTCTGCTGCTTATCTAAGTACAAAAAGAAAAATGAGTTAAGCTACTGCATTCAACAAATCAAACTAATCAATTCACATCATTCATAGTCCGAGAGCTCGCCAGGTAGTCTAAGCTATGGCTTTAGGAGATAACGTCAATGATATGAGCAAGTTGATATCTAATTGCAGAAAAGTAAAACTAAAAAAAGTCACATCATTCATAGTCCAAGAGCTCGCCAGATAGTCTAAGCTATGGCTTTAGGAGATAACGTCAATTATATGAGCAAGTTGATATCTAATTGCAGAAAAGTAAAACTAAAATATAATCACATCATTCATAGTCTGAGAGCTCACCAAGTAGTCTAAGCTATGGCTTTAGGAGATAACGTCAATGATATGAGAAATATGATCCAACTAATAAAGCAAGTAAATAAAACTGAAATCAAAGCATTCTTGGAATTAAAAGACTAAGAAAAGAAAAGTTAGCAGAGAGACTAATTCCATATCACTAGTTATTGCAAAGATGGTATGAAAAATTCCCGGAGCTACTCTACCCTGAAAGACACACACACTGATCAGCGTTATCAACAATATACAGAGCTGAAAGATCATGTACAAAAATGAAATGTTAACACCATAGCAAATGAAATATACATAGGAGGATAACTTATGAAATATGTGCAATGAAAATGAGGAAACAATGCATAAAAGCTTTACAGCAAATAGGAAAACGAAACCTCAGTGTGTAGGGTCCCTATGCACAGCCTCGGTCAACAGGCTATCAGTCAAGAATTATGCTCACGCAATCATGTAGAAACAAAGTCTTCTTTTATATTTCAAAACAAAGTTACAGCAACAAGACTAGTGTCATGGTACAGTAAACTTTAACAGCAAAATTACATCCACAAAAGACTAACTCTATGCATGTAGAAACGCGTTATTTATAACAAAAAATTCATAATTGTTTTCCTGTGAGACATCGTTAACTGAGGACACGTAAAAGGGGCAGCGTCCGTAAACTTAGCATACTGGTTGCCAAGATTATTCAATCTAACAAGAGTGGCTATTGGATTCACATCGTGGGGCAGTCTACAGGTGGCAACATGACCCTAGGGATCTAGGAACGGCCACGAATCCTTCATGTGTTTAAAAACAGATTCCGGCTGCAGTAGGACTCCTACGTTGGACCACCATTTGCCCACCATTGACCATGGCTTTCCTTAATGCATCCAGCTAAACCAATAGGACCTTATCCATGTCCAAGTCATTTCTAACTTGCCCACGTGCCTTGTTCTTCTTAATGACACCTGCAACCTGGAGTTAAACAAAAACAACTACGAAAAGTTGAATCAACTGTGGAAAGTGGCTGCATTCCGCAGCTCATGAGCAAAATCTACTTCAAACAGCAAACGCAAAAACATGGTTAGAAAATCATTTCAATGCTCTTTTAGAATCAATATGCAATGATTTTTTGAGAGCTTATGAGGTCCAAGTGAGGGGAAAAAGTCTAGGAAAGTGTGTAGGAGATATGCAAGTTCAGGGCTCAACATACCCCCACTATGAAGGTGTTGCAAGTCCCCATGCAACCAAAACTTTGACCATCCTCCCTTCAATTCATGTGTTCTAAGACCTCTGCTATCACATCCAGTCTTCTTCTCTTCTTTCTTAGTACCACTACCATCCTAGGCTTTCTCATTAAGCACTTGAATTTGAGGTTGATAAGAGCTCTACTCAACCTCTTACTCTTTTTCTTCAACTTCCTATTCTTCTTCTGCCACAGCCCAAGATGCAACATGGTATTGTCATGAATGATCTTATCCAATCGGATTTGTTCCTTCAATGTTTCATTTTCTCTTTTGATGTGTCTATTTAAGACCTACAGTTCAAAAACTTCCTGTTTCAGTGACTAGATTAGAGCTTCCTGTGCTGCATTAGGCTAGGTAGATGAAGTGCTTGGATCTGTGGCAGTCTTCTCCAACAACTCAATATAATCATACATTTCCTGCTGATTTGGGTCTATCTCAGGTGTAGTCTTTCTTGGGCTAACCCCAAAATCCAGTTGAGAAGGACTGATCTCAAAATCTGGCCGAGAGGAACTCATGTCAAAATCTGGCTGAGAAATAGGAGTATGGTGTGGGCTACGGCCAAGAGGGATTGCTGGAGGCTGTTCCGGTGTTTCCCTTCGTAAGTCAATGAAGTGGGGCCTTTTATTTTGTATTGTCCTCAATTTCCCTTTAAGTCTGGAACTTCTCCTTAAATTTTTTGAGCTAGTATCCTCTTTCTCCACACTATGTTTTTCTTTCCCTTTCTTCTTGGTTGCAGCTAATTGTTCCTGAAGATAAACTAGTCTTTCAGATAGTATTTGATGGTCCTCTTCTGAGGAAGGTTCTGGGGTTTGATAGACAGCCTCAATGTTTCTTTTCCCCTTTAATTTTCTTTGTTTCCTATCCTCAGTTCTTTCTTTCTTACTTTCAACCAACTTCTCTTCTTGATTAATTTCTTTGGCTATGTTAGTAGGAGTGTCTTGAGTTCTCACACTAGTTTTCTTTCTCCCACTCTTCCTTGTTGAGCTACTCTCTAGTGTTTCAGGCGGATCTTGAAAGAAGTTTCTAACCAAAAACTGTTCCCAGGTGTCCTTCTTTTCCTTCAACTGTTTTTCAATTAAAATTTTCACAAGCCCGTGATGGTACAGGTGGGGTTCTATGTCCTCCAGATTCTTTTGGACAGTTGTAGACATATTTTTCCTATTCAATAAAAGGTAAGGCAGATTGAGGGTTTGATTTTCCAAGAAATTCATCAGCAATCGGGTGTGGTACATATACATGGACCCAAAATGTCCTTCAGATGTAATGAATTTTTGGATAATCAATAATAGACTGGCTCACTTTTCTTCTAAAGCATAGATAGGGATTCCTCATTTGAAAATAGTTTTTCCATACTTGGATTGCGTAGGATAACCCTCCAGGCCCTTTCATCAAAGCCTTTGTTATTGAACCACCATTCCTCCTCCTACGGGAGTTCCGTAGCGGCTATTATAGATGCCTCGGTGACTGAAAACGTAAGGTCTCCAACTTCAACCTCCAAGCCATTAAAAGACCTCGTAAAAGTCTTCGTAATTTTCTTATTGTAGCCTCTGGATTTTTGAATGAACCATAGCCACAATGCCTTCCTTAGTATTCTTTTCAATTGCGGATTCCCCTCCATGAATTTGGGCCCTTCCGGTTTTGCTCTCAACAAAAGACCCATTCCTTTCCTCCTTCCTTAAAATATGTCTGTGTGAGTAACGGATGAACGGAGGTGAGACAGCTGGGTTAGCAAGGAATGGACAAGGTTTATGGAGAAAAATCAGTGATTGTAAATGGAGAAACAAAGAGCAGGTAGCAGAAATGAGTTCACGAAGCGGAGCGGAGGCTTATGTGAACACGGTAGAGATACAAATGTAACTTCAATAGAATATTAGAGGAGTGAAGTGAACCCAGCAGAGTTTTGAACTAGATGGTTGCGGAGTAGACGTTAGCCGGTTTACAAAATGGCTACGGAATTTGTGCGGCGGAGAAGAGCCGTGATCAAATCGACCACGTCCCCATACTCACCCGGTTTAACAAGTGGAGTGTCAAAGTACAACCAAACACGAGTTAAATCCGAAGGCTGATCATGAGGTCGTTTAAAAATTAATGCAAGGTTCCTGGAGGAATCATGTAAAGGTCGTGGAACGGTTATGGAAACTATCAATACCAATCATTACATATAATGGAGCCATGGTTTCATAACTATATAAAAATGTGCTTTGAATGCTATTTGAAATGAATCTTACTCATACCTTGGAATCTTTGCCACTTTCGTCCTTTAACCTTTGATTAGCTGCTCCTCGTTGATGCTTTTAGGTGCTTCATGTCTTTAGAAGATTTCCTTTGTTATACCTGCATTTGGTTCTTTTTATTATTTGGCCAACATCTGACTGTCATTGTTGAATAACAAAGTGCCAACTACGAAAACAACAACTAGCTTCGGTATCAGTTTGTAGCTACGGAAACAGGATTCAACTATGGAAACTGATACAATGAACATATGACTAAATGGAGATGGATGAATGATGACTGAGTGAATGAAAACTGGTCATGAAAAGACTTTTATTGGCGGAATGAAATGAAATGAAGTGAAATGGGGTGGAGTGGAATGAAATGAAGTGAAGTGGAGTGAAATGAAGTGAAGTGACATGAAATTGTGAAATGAGAGAGAGATTTTTTTTGGAAGATATGGGGCGTCAGAAGGTTCTGATTTTCGCCCTGTATTTTCTGTATGAGACTACCAATTAGAGAGAGATTTTTTTTGGAAGATATAGGGTGTCAGAAGGTTCTGATTTTCGCCCTGTATTTTCTATATAAGACTACCAATTAGTGATTGGTTTTCAAACTTATACAATTTTTTTATTTTTATTTTTAATAGAGAAAGAACAAAGACTAGGCTAGTGGAGAAGAAGGATTCTTCTTCACCAGCCTTATTATAGAATTATCTTGAAAGATTTTGACAAATTCCTCCTTTGAGAGTGGCCTATGATAGATCTTTAATCGGTGACCATTCACAATAAGAGGAGTTTGATACTCATCAATGGTTTTGATTCTTATCGCTCCATTGCTAAAGACTTTGTCGATCTCATATGGCCCAAGCCAATGAGTCTGAAATTTACCTTTGAAATCCTTGAACTTGGAATCAAATAGCAATGCCCAAACTCCTTCTTGAAACTTTTCTCTTTGATGTATTTGTCATGCCACTTAGCTCTTTGATATTGAACTAGATCAGTTCTTAGGATTGCCTCTTATCTGATCTCATCTAGTTCATTCAACTACTCCATTCTATGCTTTTGGGCTTCTGATAGATCCATTCCCAACTGAACTACCATCTTGAAAGTTTTAACTTGGAACTCAATGGGGAGTAGGACTTCTTTCCCATAAACAAGTTCATAGGGAGAATGTCGTGTTGTATTCCTCCATGTAGTTCTATAGGCCCATAAGGCTTCAGGAAGCCTTTCTACCCAATCTCTTCTGTGTAGATGAATAGTATTGGTAATGATGCCTTCAAGAACTTTGTTTGTAGACTCTACTTGACCATTTTCTTGTGGATGGTAAGGAGTAGATTTTCTGTGCTTGACTTTGTATTCTTCCATCAGCTTCTCCACCAGGTTGGATGTAATTTGGCCTCCCTGATCTGTCACAATTTCTCTTGGAACACCAAAGCAAGTAAAATTATCCTCATAAATAAAACTAATAACTGAATGCTCAATAGCAGAAAATAATGCTTTGGCTTCTACCCATTTAGTGACATAATCAGTACATACCAATATATAATTTTTTTGTTTAGATGGTGGGTTAATAGGTCCAATGAAATCTAAAGCCCATTTTTCAAAGGGTTCGATGAGTACCTGTGGCTGCAATGGCATTTAATTTGAAAGGGTAGGTTTCCCTACTCTTTGGCAGCTGTCACACCTTTTGTCATATTGTTTTACATCTTTGAAGAGGGATGGCCAATAATATCCTAAAGAGAGGATTTTATAGGTTGTCCTTTGTCAGCAAAGTGTCCACCGTATGTTTCATCATGACATGATTTGAGGATATCAAGCATTTCATGTTCCCTAACACATCTTTTAATCACAAGATCTGGCCATGTTTTAAACAATTCATTAGAAATCCATGAATATTGTGGACTCTCCTAAATAATCTTTCTTCTTTCACCAATAAATAAATGTGGAGGTAGTTTCCCTATAACCAAATAGTTAGTTGTATCTACATACCAAGGGGTCTTAGTAGTTACTGCAAATAAATATTCATCAGGATACTTGTCCTCTACACGAGAATCTCCTTTAGTATTCTGAATCCCAGACAAGAAATCAGCTACTGTATTTTGTTTTCCTGGTCTATCCAACACAGTAATATTGAATTCCTGTAAAAGTAGGAGCCACCTTGTAACTCTGCCATTAGTAATAGGTTTGTTCATTAGATACCTAATTGCAAAATGATCAGTATGAATAAAAGTTTCATAACGTGTTATATAATGTCTAAACTTATTGATTGCATGAACAACAGCTAAGAACTCTTTTTCAGTAACAGTATAGTTCAACTCAGTGGGAGTTAAATTTTTACTAGTATAGTAAATGGCATTAGGAACTAAATCTTTTTGACCCAACACAGCTCCTAGAGCTGTATCTGAAGCATCTGTGGAAATATGGAAAGGAAGTTTCCAATTTGGTCCTCTCAAAATAGGTGCTTCAGATATTCTTGTTTTCAAAGCTTCAAATGCTGATTGGTAATCAGGATCCCATTTGAATTCACAGTCTTTTGTAAGCAGTTTGAAAAGCGGAGATGCTATTTTGGTGAAGTTTTCTATAAATCTTCTATAGTATCCAGTAAATCCCATAAAACTTCTAACATCTTATTGACAATTTGGAATAGGCAACTTGGAGATGACTTCAACTTTTGATTTATCAACTTAATCCCATCCCCTGAAATATGATGTCCTAAAACAATACCTTCAGTAAACATCATAAAGAATTTTTCATGGCTTAATGAAAGGTTTGTCTCTTTACATATTATAAGGATTTTTTCCAAATTTTCTAATGCCTCTTCAAATGAATCACCATAAACTGTAAAATCATCCATATAAACCTTTACGCAATCATGGATTAGATCAGAAAAAATTCCTAGTACTGCTCTTTGGAATGTTGTGGGTGCATTACATAATCCAAAAGGAAGCACTCGATGAGCAAAAGTTCCCCATGGACAGGTAAATGTGGTCTTATCCTAATCTTCAGGTGCTACTTGAATTTGATTATAACCACTAAAACCATCCAGAAATGAAAAGTACTTTTTTCCTGCTAATGTATCTAATACTTGATCAATGAAGGGCAAAGGAAAGTGATCCTTCAAAGTTGGTTTATTCAATTCCCTGTAATCAATGCATACCCTCCATTTACCATTCTTTTCGGGTACTATAACCAAAGGAGAAACCTATCGGCTATCTAAAACTGGATAAATGAAGTTTACATTGAGTAGTTTTTGGAGCTCTTCTTTCACTATCTCCCTAAGATTTGGATTCATCCTTCTCTAAGTTTGTCTAATTGGTCTACTTTTTCCTCGATATAGATATGATGGATGCAAGTCTTAGGGTCAATACCTTTCATATCAGTATACTCCCATGCAAATGCAGTAAAATGTTTTTGCAAGATTTTGGTTAGCCCTTCCTGTTGTGACTTTTCCAAATTTTTATTGATATTCAATGTTTTTCCTGGAAAAATCTCAATGGTAGAACTACCGAACTCTTCCATAGAGTAAAGAGACATTTGTCTTGATGATAAATACTCAATGTCAGAATCTAACTGAAATTATGTGTGGTCATATAATGAAGATGTTTCAAAATTTTCTAATGTGTTCAGAATTTGACTATCTTCACTAATTTCAGAAATGGTAAAGACGGGTTGTATAGTGTCCTCATCATCGACCCATTCATTGTCTCCTACTTCTATAATTGCTTTTTCTGTAGGATACAAATTGAATTTCTTTGTCGAACTACCATCAGAAATGTACATATCCCCAGATCTACAACTAATGAAAGCATC
>APFE031758749.1:72110-103182 GCA_000404065.3 Pinus taeda | reverse complement strand
GCAATCTGATCCAACTAATAAAGCAAGTAAATAAAATTGAAGTCAAAGCATACTTGGAATTAAAAGACTAAGAAAAGCAAATTCAGCAGAGAGACTAATTCCATATCACTAGTTATTGCAAAGATAGAATGAAAAATGTTGGGGCCTACTCTATCCTGAAACACACACACATTGATCAATGTTATCAACAATATACAGAGCTGAAAGATCATGTACAAAAATGAAATGTTAACACCATAGCAAATGAAATATACAAAGGTGGATAACTTATGAAATATGTGCAATGAAAATGAGGAAACAATGCATAAAAACTTTACAGTAAATAGGAAAACGAAACCTCAATGTGCAAGGGCCCTCTACACAGCCTCGGTCAATAGGCTATCACTCAAGAATTATGCTCAACGCAATCATGTAGAAACAGAGTCTTCTTTTATATTTCAAAACACAGTTACAGCAACAAGACTAGTGTCACGGCACAGTAAACTTTAACAGCAAAATTACATCCACAAAAGACTAACTCTATGCGTGTAGAAACACGTTATTTATAACAAAAAATTCATAAATGTTTTCCTGTGGGACATCGTTAACTGAGGACACATAAAAGGGGCAGTGTCCATAAATTTAGCATACCGGTTGCCGAGATTATTCAATCTAACAAGAGTGGCTATTGGATTCACATCGTGGGGCAGTCTACAGGTGGAAACATGACCCCAGGGATCTAGGAATGGCCACGAATCCTTTAGAATCCTTCACGTGTTTAAAAAAAGAGTCAGGCTGCCGTAGGACTCCTACGTTGGACCACCATTTGACCACCATTGACCACAGCTTTCCTTAATGCATCCGGCTAAACCAATAGGACTTGATCCATGTCCAGGTCATTTCTAACTTGCCCACATGCCTTGTTCTTCTTGATGGAACCTGTAACCTGGAGTTTAACAAAAACAGCTATGGAAAGTGGTTGCATTTCGCAACTCATGACCAAAATCTACTTCAAACAGCAAACAAAAAAGCATAGTTAGAAAACCATTTCAATGCTCTTTTAGAATCAATATGCAATGATTTTTTGATATATTATGAGGTCCAGGTGAGGGGAAAAATTTTAGGAAAGTGTGTAGGAGATATGCAAGTTCAGGGCTCAACAGAGCCCCTTTTCTTCCTAGTGGCCCAATTATAGCACATCCCAATAGCCTACCAGTGGTTAGGTTTGACTCGTTCAACTCTTAAATAGAGATAAAATATTGACTCTTATAGATTCTTCCACATCATGAAAATGTGGCCCCTTTTTCATAAATAATGGGGGCTGACATAGCATCCTCTCGAATTATGGTGGTCCAAACAAGGTCAAATTTTGAGTGGCATAACTTTTGCTTGTGGACTCTAACTTAGGTGATTTTTTTTCAATTGGAAACGTATTTGTGCATATAATAGCATAAAATGGTGCCTCACTTTTGTGGCATAATTTTACCCCCAAAAATTTCATTTGATGTCTCAAACTGCTCTTGGAAGGTTTCAAACCTCAATTTTCCAAAATGGGTCCCACTAGTAAAAATGGTCCTGTGAGATGATTCCTCCATTTTTCCCACTCTAAAATCATTGAGATCAATGAAAAACAATATAATTATCTATTGAGAAATCAATGTGGATGGAAATTAGGGTTTTGATTCCTCTTTACTTAATAATTACTTGTGATTATGTGTTGCCTTTTAATTCTTTATTATGTCTTCTTTCATCAAGAAATTATCAATTCATAAATGTGTGAAGATCATAAGAACAAAAAGACACAAGATATAGGCTCTCAGCCAAGGAAAAACCCCTCTTCTAGGGGAAAGCCCAATCAAACTCTTCTTCTTCTTCTAGAACCAAATCAAAATAATACAACCAAGACCCTACAACAAAAACCAAGACTTCCACCAAACACCAAGTCAACCCTCTAAAGTATCTTCTCCAAAAGAGTCAAAGCATATCCAAGTCAACAAAGGTCAATGTTTTTTTTTTGTAACTTGAAAAGGTCTCGGCCCTCTTGATGAGGTCTAAATCTTGGCCTTCAATTCTCGGCCTTGTAGCTATACCATAAACCCTAAAAAACTTGCACGTGTGAGCTGAAATGGCTCAGATTTGTGTTTCTTCTTCTTCACTTGGGTTCTTCCTTTGATTCCTCACCTTCACACTTGATTTCCCTCTGTTATAGGTGCAAATTTAACTTGCTTCAATTTTTGTGTCATTAGGTCGATTTTCTTCCAATAAATACTCATCTTGTGTGGTTGAAAATACCTCTTCTAGGTCGACTTCACTCGCAGGGCCAACTTGGTCTTTGGAGTTCAAAAATGGAACTTTAAAATCAAATTTAATATTTATTTCTTGATAAAAAAATTCCCATAGGGGTCTTATACATATGACAAGGACCATATTGACTCAATAAACCCTATGAGCATGAAGAACATTCTTGACCTAATTGACAAATAAAATGAGGATGAAACCCATGCTTCAAAAATAATTTTTCTTTTTCTCTTTTTCACTTTTACAATAAATATATAATGATACAAACAAAATAAAATTATGAAGACCGAGCATAGTTATGTTTATCAACACTCAATCTTAACTAGGGAGGTATTCATAATTTGTATAAATGATACAAGGATGACCTCAAGTTGAAGTGTTCTAAGAAGAGTATGAGAATCAACATATACAATGCTAGAGATATTGGTACCATCTAAACTAAATTCAAAGGTATCAACCCACTAAGGGATCTAGGTACCATCTATGCTACCTTCCAAGGTACCAATCCAATATGGATCCAGGTGTCATCTGGGATACCTGCCAAAAAACCAACTCAATAGGTATCCAGGTGTCATCTAGGCTACTTGCCAAGACACTAACTCAACAGGGATCCAAGTGTCATCTAGGCTACCTACCAAGACACCAACTCAACAGGTATCTAGGTGTCATCTAGGATACCTACCAAGACACCAACTCAACCAGGGATCTAGGTATCATCATGGCTACCTACCAAGATACCAACCCTAGGTACAATCATATGGGCTTATATATACTAAGTTACAACCAATCATCATCTCTCCCTCTCAATCAAATAGGAAATATCAATCAATCCAAGCTTGCTTCTCAAATACTCAAGCTTCTTATTGGGAATATATTTAGTCAAAATATTGAATACATGTTCACATATATTGTAGCTTTACAACCCCATCTTGTACTAAACTTCTAATATAAAGGTATGTATTATTAATATTCTTAGTTCTAACATGAAACACATGATCCTTAGTCAACCTTATGCTACTCTAGTTATCACAAAATATCATGGTCGGATCCATTGGTCCTCCAATTAGATTTGTAAGAAGCTTTCTAAGCCAAACAACTTCTTTACCAACCGCACATGTTGCAACATATTCAACTTCAACACTACTCAAAGAAACGAAGTCTTGCTTTTCACTCATCCATGAGATCATAGCATATCCAAAACTAAAGAAACCACTGGTAGTGGTTCTTCGATCTATCTCACTGCCACCCCAATTAGATTTTATAAATCATGACAGTAGAATCTCATTACCATCATATTTTAGGCAATGATTAATTGTTTCACATAGGCATCTCAAGATATGTTTAACAGCTACCCAATGATCATGATGTGTCTCTAACTGAAATTGATTGAGGGAATTTACTACATAACATATGTTAGATCTAGAATTCACTAGGTAAATTAGGGAGCCAACCAACTAACGATAGCTTGTGGGATCAACAAGACTAGAATATGAATTCTTAAACTTCTTCAATTTTTTTATCATGGGAGTTGTCATGGGCTTACTATCCATCATGCCAAACTTTTTCAATATCTTGATCACATATTTTCCTTAACTAACATATATGTCAAACTTCCAAGGCTAAAAAATAATGCAAAAGCCCAAGGTCCTTCATTTCAAACTTAGCTACCAGCATCTTCTTACACTCTTGAATTTGATGTTATATACCTATAATAAGTAATTCATCCACATATAATAGTATGATGACAGGTTCATTCTTGACTACTTTGATATAGATATTTGATTCTACAGAGATTTTGAAAAATCTAATGCTTAATAAATAGGCATCCATTCTTGCATAACAAGCTCTAGAAGCTTATTTCAAGCCATATAATGCCTTCTTCAATCTGCAAATGTGAGATTCTCTGCTATGGATCTCAAATCCTTGAGGCTGCTTAATATATAATTCTTCTATAGTCCCATTCAAGAATGTTTTTTTGACATCCATTTGATGTATATTCCACCCCATGGTGGCAGCTAAAGAAAACAAAGATCTAATAGTAGTGTACCTTGAAGTAGGAGCAAAAGTCTCTTAATAGTCAATCCCTTACTTTTGAGAAAATCTTCTAGCTACAAATATTTCCTTTCATTTATTAATGCTCCCATTTACTACATGTTTGATTTTATAAATCCATTTGGAAGTGACTATTGATTTGTCACTATGTCTAGGAACAACTTCTCAAACTCCATTCTTCATGATAGATTGGTATTCTTCCTACACTGCTTTCTTTCATTATGCATGTTCAACAGTTTATTCATAGGTGGAGGTTTTTTCTTCAATAATCTTCTTCATATATGTTGCATTCCCATAATATCTTGTAGGTCTTTTACTTTCTCTGAAGGTCCCTTTTGTTGCTCCATGACCTTTAGCTTCTTGTAAAGTTTCTCTTAACCATGCTGGCCTTTTTCGATTTTTTGGAATCATAATTTGTTGAGCAGGTTCACTTGGTCCTTTAACTTCTTGATTTATTGTAGGTAATTCATTGTTTTCATGATCTTCTTCTTCAAAGAGGGGTAATTCTTCTTCATTAGAGTCAACAGGAATTTCTTTGGACTTCATGTGTGCAATATTTTCATTGAAAATGATGACTCTGTTGACTTCGATACAACGCTATGCCTTAATATATATTTTGTAGGCTTTAGATGACAAGTTATATCCAAAAAATATTCCCTTCATGTTGGTGGAGTCCAAATTCTTCCTCTTGTCTTTTGGAATGTGAATGTGAATGGGACATCCAAAGATTCGAAGATGATCTATATTAGGATTCCTTCCTGAAAATGCTTCTTTTGAAGTCATATTTTCAAGAATTCTATGAGGTCTTCTATATTGGATGTAAATTTTTGTCACTGCTTCTTCTCCTCATAATAATTTAGAAATATATTGATCATGGAGCATGGATCTAACACATTCTTCAATTGTTCTATTCTTTATTTCAACCTCTCCATTTTGTTGAGGATTATAGGGAACTATGAGCTCCCTCTTAATACTTGCTTCCTTGCAAAAAGTTATAAGTTCCTTAGAAGTGTATTCCCCACCATTATCAAATCTTAGAGCCTTTATCTTTATTTTTGTAAATATATCCACTTCTACCTTGAATTCTTAGAGTTTCTCAAAAACTTCATCCTTAGATTTTAGGAGATAAGTCAATGTTTTCCTTTAATGAACATCAATGAATATCACATAATATTAATGAACTTTAAGATATGTTTCTACCATCGGACCACATACATCAGAATGAAATGAGGTATAATATTTCTTTAGACCTGGTATCATTACTTGTAAATGGATTCTTCACTTTTTTTTCTAAATCACATCCCTTGCATACTTCTTCTTGGTATTCTTTCAAGTCGGGGGTGCCTTTTACCATCATACTTAAAGAGGAAAATATTTTATAGTGTAGGTGGCCATACCTTCTATGCCAAATCTCAAAAGGGCTAATATCCAAGTGTATAAGAGCTTGAGGAAGAGGTGTTAGTAGCCTATGCAACCTCCCCTCACCAATACCAATAACCTTATCTTTATCAATGCTAGAATTCTTTCCCCAAACAAGAACATTGCCAACTATGGAAGCAATTATACCTCCTTTATCTTCAAGAAAAGAAATAGAAAGTATATTTTTATTCAAACCTAGAATGAAGAGGATGTTGTTGAGATGAATATTTCCTTTATCATATATGAAAGCAATTTTATCCCCTTTATCTTATAGACAACAAATAGAAAGTAATGTTTTCTTCAAACCTAGAACAAAGTATATGATGTTGAGATGAATATTTCCACCACCTTCTAGATTCAAATATGTATATTGTTGTGGTTGGAATCAGTCTCCTAGAGACAACCCCGGGGTTGGAAAGAGGACCAGTTCCTAGAACATCCTAAATGAGTGCTTGGAGGTTTGCAAGAGTTGTCACACACACTCAACATTTAAATTTCATGGAAGAACAATGATTCAGAACCCTCCTCCAGAAGAAGTATATAACCATCAAATGCAAAATCAATCCATGAAAACATTAACACGGCTATATGTGACCTTCATCACATGGGTTTGCAGCTTAATTAATCATCATAGTATATGGAAAAGCAGAAATAAACTTAGGAAGAGATTGAATACACAGGGCTTGTTCATAATAATATTGTATAGTAAAAATAGAAATGAAGTGGTGAAAGTAGAGATTTAAAATGGAGTGCAAAGATACACAGTATGCTCTTTAAGGATTTTATTTTCAAGTCCATACCGGAGTTATACATCAATATTTGACTTCAACTAATACATATATTCATGAGAAAAAACATCCAGCGATACTTATAATACAATCTGAGAAGAAAATGAAACACATATTAAGATACATAGCCATAACACATACTATAAACCCGAGTGAGTCGGAATCACAAAAAGCTTGTATTAATTTTCAACAAAAAAATAATACATCCATAATACACAGAGCTTCTTTATTGGAAAGAAAATTATCACAAAGTTCGGAACCCTTTTAGAGTCTCTTATCATTGTCTTTATGGGGCTCGAGGAGGAAAACCCGTTACAAAAACATTCCTTCTTGATTTGGCTTCAGAGAGACATCATATCAAAATTAAGTGTGCCTCGTAGCAGAGCTATCTATAACAGAAAATATAATTGACTGAGTAAATAAAATATTTACATGAAAGTAAAAGTAAAAGTGTCATGATTGACACAATCTGCAATATCTTCAATGTTGCTAGGAAGGAGGTGGTGGTTGCATCGAGGGGTCGATGATCTAGAGTGTAGGTGGATCGATGAACTAATGACACCTCTACCATAGTACTGGGTTTGAGATAGGGAACTGTAAGAATAACTAATGAGAGATCTTCAAACTAGTGAGGTTAGAGTAGTCCAATCTTTCCCTAAATAGAATTTTGATCAGTGCAATCAACTGAAAGTATTTCTTAAGATTATTGACTATTGTTTGCCCCTACATAGTGGTAGCCTTCTCGTGATAGGATTGTACTCTGATTTTGGCCTCCACCAGTGGTTGTTTGTACTGATCCCAGGTGCTTAATTCACCCAATTCCCAATATTTGGGCAAACCTGCCCTTGTCAGTGCTTCAAACTCCTGATTGAAAGCATCCATCTTCCTTGCCACAGCTCCCAGGCATTCTTCAACTCTCACTCTGGCTTCCTCCATTTGGATCATCTTAGTACTTTCCATGATGGCCCCCACCTTATCTACCACATCAATAGGCCTCAACTCATTGAGTGGCCTCTCATTCACAAACTTGATGAACTTTTGGGCAATATAGGAGTTCTTTATCCCATCCTCCTTAGTTGTCATGATGGAGTATTCAAAATAATTTACTGCTATTTTATGTTCATGCATCAATTTTATGAACTCCCAGTTCTTTTCCATATCCCCAATAATCTCATCCCATACTAGTTTGTTTGGCTTGCAGCAGTGACATGTTCCCTTTTAACTTACCCTTAGCTCTGAGATCACTTGCTTGGCTTCTTGTAGGTCCTTGTTGAGGATCTTAGCATTAGTCTTGTTGATATCTACTTGTTTCTCCTTCTGGGCTAAGCTTTTCTAAGCAGTTTCTAGATCTCTTTGTACCTTTTTTAACTCCCCCTATGAAAGTTGGAGTTCAGTAAGGGTCTTAGTTCACTGCTCAGTAGGATTTTGGGGGTCCATAGGAATGATGACAATGTAGATGTGAAAGTCAATCTTCTGTTGCAGCTCAAATATCATTTGCCTTAGGGCTATGACCTCATTATTCTTGTCAATGATCTCATTGGCCAAGATCTATTTTTTTGCCTCCACTTGCACTAGACCCTTGGTCTGAACATGTTCACTACCTAACATCTGAAGATTGTGTCTTAGCTCTTGAATCTTTGTTTAGGAACCCTTGAGAAGAGTTCCTACAGTTAACCTGTCTTCAGGATTCACCCCAAGATACACCATCAGCTCCTTGAATTTTTCATTATGTATGTGGAGATCATGAGAATTGGCTTTCTCTTGCCTCAACCTATGTGCATCTTTCTCCAGTAGTGTTTCTACCTTGCTAATAATTAATACATTATTATTTATCTCATTGTATATCATTTCCCCAACCTGCTTGTGGAAATTGATTTTGTCTCAGAGGGGAATACTTGCCATCTCCAAAGATACATCCAGAATTTTGAATTTGGATCATGAGGGCAAGGACTGGGCTCAAGGATGATGAAAGGAAAGCCTCATTTGATTCCTCTCCAAATCCATTTCTTCCAACAACTTGGTGTGATAGGGGGGTTGAATGAGATTCTACCTATTGTTGCATATATTCTCTTACTTTCTTATTGCTTTCTTCAATGGCCTTGAATGTAGACCAACTTGACCCTAGGACTGATGTGCTAGTAGTTGCACCTAAAACAACTACCTATGAAGAAGATGAGGCAATATACTGAGATCAATCTTCTAGTGAGATATGAAAACTTGGTTGATCTAGACCTTTCTCCACTAAGCTTGTTTCCAACTCTTCTTCTTCTATCTCCTGAGTCTTAGTCTTTTTAGATGAGGAAGCCCCAACCATGTTGGTATCTGTAATCTAGCCCACATGTCTCTTTTGTTCTTTTCCTTTATCCATTGGAGTGTCAATATCCATCTCTGTGTCAAGAGGCCATGATTCAGAGTTAGCTTTCCATTCTACCTCAAGTTTATACTCGTGCAAATAATTCAAATTCTCTATCTTTTCTCTCCTATGAGCAATGACACAATGAGTGTCATAGTGCCAGACGTCTCCTATGTCAAAATTAATCTCCTTGAGCAAGGGCTCAACAACTCCAAAGGTTTTCCTGGCATTACCAACAAAATTTCCCACAAGAATTCGTAATTTGAACAAATTCCCCTTCTGTGTAGGGAAAAAATGGAGTAGGTCAGTAGCTAGACTTTGTTTAATGAACTCTAAAGAAAATATCCTCATGGGTGTGAATACAAGAAGGTGGTGGGGGGAAGCTCACACCCATAGATCCTAATCTCAGTGTGGCATTTAAACAAATACCAGTCCCCCGCCCTGGTTTTCTTACTGAGCTGAAGGAGTCCTTTCTGTTGGGGGATAAATCTGGGAGGAGGCACACCATGAATGATCCTATAGGCAATGGCCATATAGGTGGAGATAAACTATGAAAAGTTCCAAGAATCTAGTATTTTTCTGACAGCCACATCCCAATCAAAACTAAGTTCCTCTTCTTGTCCCTAGAGACCAAGTTTACACCTAGACACTCAAATTATTCAACATGAGAGAAAATAAAAATGTAAAACAGCAAGGAGTAGTATCTAAAATATGAGGTTGTGGAGAATTGATGCATCAGGAACCTGATGGCTTTAGCCATGTAAGTTGGGATGTGTAGCACACATCCAGGCTACAACATTTGCTTGAGGAAGCCTAATATGGCCTTATTGGCTATAGTGGAATATTATTCTCCCCGCAAATGAGTAATAACAGATAGGATAGGTTGAACTGGCTCTACAAAGAGGGAGAGGGAGAAACTATCATCAACATGTAAGGTATCTAACCTAGGGGCTAGGATCATTTTAAAAAATGGTTGTTACTCAATGGCTGGGAGAGTGGAGTAATAGTACATCAGGGTAATGTTAGTGAATTACATTAATTCTGGAGGACAAGGGTACATCAAGGCTTTCTGAATCAGTGCGGGGGTGATTTCTAGGATCTTAACCCCTTGGGAAGAAATTAAATAGTTATTCTTGTCGACATATGTCCCTGCTAGCCATGAGAAAAACTCTGGGAAGTAGTGCATGGCGAGAGAAATATGGTAGTACAAGTCTAAATCCACCACTCGGAAAGGGTCTTCTCCCTTGAAATATTGGTCAAAAAGGTCAGCTTGGAGGCTTGCCAGGTCATAGGAGTAGTTTGGGTCAGTGATTTGCACTTCCATATCCATGAGGGGGTCAAGGCTTGGCAAGGGTTTAAGTTCATGGGTTTTTGGAGCCTTAGGGGGTTTGGAAGACCTTGAGGCCATCATTTCTCAGTTTTTTAGACTTTTTCCCTATGGAAAACATGTAATATAGTTGAACAAATTACCTGGTCACCATAGAGGACGAAAACGGCACCAGGATGGGTTGACGAGGAAATAAGGGTGTGCTAACGGCATTCTGAGCAAGTCGTAGGTGTGAGGAGAACCAAGAAACAACAAAATAATTTTGAAATTTGAGTGGGGCAAGTAATTTTTATAGGCAGTGGGGGCCAACGGTCGAGTGATGTCATGATGACATCATGGGGTCGGACACGTGTCACGATGGGATTCGGCAATGAGTGATGAGGTGGTGGACAAGAGCGAGGGAAAGGACAAGGGTTACCATTACAACTTCAGACTTTACCATTTACCACGTTGGAAAATAAAAACCTGACAGCTAGTGTGGTCCCCACCTGGTTCTGGAGGTCAAATAGCAGTGAGACGTGGATCTCTTCACCCCCCCCAAAACGAATCTCCATCGTTGGATTAGGAGCTGAATATTAAACTCCGGAGGGGCAGAGAGATTTATCGTCCGCGGAGGTTACCCCCCAGACTACTTCCGGAGAGTGGCAAGGTGGAGATGGACGGCGATCTGCCTGGAATTTGTGCACTTTTTACTCATAGGTTTTCTCTAAGGTCTTGAGGTCCAATAATAGCTTAGTGCACCTACCATTTTCTGCCACACATCGCAAGGAAAATAGATAGAGAATGATGATCTTCAGGTCCTTGAGAGCTCATCCCTTGCCTCTGATATGCAACCTATTTCCCTTCAATTTGGTATTTAATCTTCTTATTAGGTCATCCTTCCCAAGTATGAACCCTGTCGCATCGCCTTTACAAAAATGGGGCTTCCAAGCATGACTGCGAGGAGATGTAGAGTAGGTGGTGACAACATCATCTCCAAATGGGGGCAACGAATTCCTGGTAATACATTGAGAACTTTCATATTAGTGCCTTATCTCCATTGGGCATGTAGTCACTTCCTTGAGCTTTATAAAAAAACAAAAACATGGAAATACATGAAGAACTGAAAGAACTACTAATATTTTATACTAGCTCACTAGTATGTAAAATGGGTGAAAGATGAACCTCTTAGAGCTTGAAGTAAATCTTGAGGAACTTCCCATTCATAGGTATCTCAGACACTTCACGTTCGAATTTTTCTAGCAAGAAAGTGTTTCTTCCCTTTGCCTCTGCAATCTTGAAGGTTCCAAACCATAAGGGATCAAATTTTCCATGCTTTCCTTTTTCTTCTCTTATCACATCCCACCTAAGAACCAGGTCTCTAGGATGTAGCAATCTATCCTTGGCTCTTCTATCAAAAATACCTTTCATCTTCTCTTGGTATTTAATCAAGTTTTGAGTCACTTCTCCCCTGGTTTCTTGAAGTTCCAAATGCTGATTGATTCTCCTAGTTACGGAATTGGGCTCTTCTTCAACCTATTGTAGTAATTTAACCACTAGCATTGTTAGTTGTATGGAAAAAATAGTAGCTTTCCCATACACTATTTAAAATGGGGACTTACTAGTCGACCTCTTAGTTGCGACTATGTTTGCCCACAAGGAAAAATTCAAATGTGGGTTCCATTTTTTCTGATTCTTTGATATGGTATTTTTCAAGATTCTCACAAGAGCGTTGTTGAAGGATTCAACTAGGTCATTCCCTTATGGATAATAGATAGTAGAGTGGCCTATAAGGATGTTATATTTCTGACAGAAGCTTAAAAACTTGGTAGATTTGAACACTTGGGCATTATCTGTGATTATCTTCCTTTGACACCCAAATATTGCCAGAATGTTTTCTTCCATAAACTTTATGACAACTGCATCAGTTTCATTCCTGGCTAGGCTAGCCTCCACCCACTTAGTGAAATATTCGGTTGCAATGAGAATCCATTTGTTTTGACTGTTGGATGGTGGATGTACCTCTCCAATAAAGTCCAACCCCCACTATCTAATGGGCTCCTCCACAAAGACAGGGATCAAAGGGAAAGGGGCCAATTTCTGCTTTTCAGCAAACCTTTGGCACTTATCACAAGCCCTGACATAAGCATAAACTTCACTAAACGTTTTGGGTCAATAAAAACCTACCTTGAGGATCTTATGTGTGGTAGTTTTCCAACTGTAGTTCCCTCCACAGATGCGGCCATGAAATTCATCTATTACTTTGTTCACTTCCTCTTCGACCAAGGACAAAAACAAAACTCCCATAGGATCCTTCCAATACAACTGGCCACTTGAAATGAAAAATCTTTGGGCCTTCAATCTCGGGGTACGGTATTTACCTTTTTCAAAATTCATTGGCATCTTAGGAAAAAAAAGTAGTGAACTATATTTTGTACTAGTGAGATAGGGTAAACTTCAACTAAATTTCCTAAGTTGGGTTCTCAACCCCTCGTTGCTCCTCTTCATCTATGCCTTTCTTTTCCCTTATAATACATATTAGTTCACAAAGCTCTGCAATTAGATTCAAACATCATCTTGGCTAGCCCTTGTCCCTTTATCATCTTAGTGGGCTTTATTTCCAAGTCAGATTCCTGAATCTTTGCAATCCATCTTCCCCTCCTACCTTCATTGTCTCCTTGCACCAGAATATCTTTTATTGAGATCGTGGGAATATAGGTTATTACTATTGACTGCAATACTACACTCAAAAAGGTTTCAAGGCTTTGACAAGGGAATAATCTTTTTTTTTCCTTTATTCCATATTTGAGCTCAACATCCCTTAGCACTTGGCTAAAAAATTCCACAGGTTGTTCATGTCCTTCATTATTCTTCTGCAACAGAATAATTTCCATTGTGCCAGGGGAGGCAAAAGAAAATATAAAAAAGGGCGTTAGATATTCTAGGCTGACTAACATAGGTGCTTCATCTAAGGATTTTTTGATCCTAAGGAATGATTCTCTTGTTCTTCTTCAGCATCTCAATGACCTCCTTAACTATCTCATCATAGTTTGGCACAAACCTTATCAGGAAATTTATCCTTCCCAAGAACACTTCGATCTCTTTCCTATTTTCAAGTAATGAGATTTTATGAATGGCCTGCACTCTTTTAGGGTAAATCTTTACTCCATCATTGGCCACTATGTATCCAAGTTGCTTTCCTTCACTTAGAGAAAATTGAGACTTTTTGGGGTTCAAATACAACCCATACTTCCTGCATTTCTCAAAGGTAAGACTTAGGTGCTCAAGGTGTTGTTCAGATGCCTTTGATAAAATATTAATATCATCTAAACATATAACTACAAAATTATTCTATTCTCCCATGAAAGTAATATCCATGGCTCTCTGAAAAGTGGCTCCATCATTAATTAAACCAAAGGGAATTCTTGCATACTTGAATGTTCCCCAAGGGGTGGTAAAGGCCATTTTCTTCTGATCATCTGGGTGTACATCAACTTGGTTGTACCCATAGAAACCATCCATCATAGACATTCTTGTTGACCCAACCACCTTCTGTAAAATGTGGTCCATCTTGGGTAGGGGTAGTTGTCTTTCAAGGAAGCCTTGTTAAGGTTCCTGAAATCAATACATAGCCTTATTTCTTCATTATTCTTTCTGACTAGGACCAAGTTGGCTACCCAATTTGAGTACCTCAAAGGTACAATAATTTTAGCATGTAATAACTTTTTCACTTCTTTTTCAATAGAAGGAAAAATCAAAGGATTAAGCTGCTTGATATTTTGTTTGTAAGGCCTCACCCCTCCTTTTAAAGGTATCTTGTGCTATATGATGGCGGTATCAAAATTTTTCAGGTCCCCATAAGACCAAGCAAATACATCCATGTAATTCTTAAACGGGTCAAGGTATTTATTCTTATACGCACTAGGGATTCCTTTTTCCAGCTTTATTACTCTTGGGTCTTGGTATGTGCCAATGTTGTGGTCTTCTACTTGTTCATCAAATTCTTGCTTGGTTGACTTGCCTGCTACATAATTTGAGTTCAAAATTATCTCCAGCAGAACTAGCCCCCTAGGGATGGTGTTTCCTTTCAATTGTAGGATTTTGTGCTCACTAATGGTTTCCTCTCACTTATTTGGTTGTTCCTCTATCACCTCCTCGTCTCTTTGTAAATTACGGAATTGGAAAAATCTCTTGCCACTTCCATGAAGAGTTTGATTTGTTCTTCATCCTCAAATAATTTCCAATGTTTGATGTTGCCTGGTACTAAAGCTTTGTTCCAGACTTCAACTTCATACCTCAGTAGTGGATTTTGGGGAGGCTTAAAGTTACTTGCATCCACAACCAAAGAGTCAACCATAATATTTCCCTCTCAGGGAAGAAATTGAATATTAAAATCCAATAAAAAGTTATCAATTAGATCCCATACCTCATTTCGATAAGTTTTCATCCATGGATGTTTGTCCTAGCATTGATTTTTGATCTGCCTGACCACCAATTTTGAGTCTCCAAATACACTTAAGCACCCAATGTTTAAATTCCTGGCTTCATGTAGTCCCAACATCGGAGCTTCATATTCAGCAACATTATTTGTGGCTTCATATTCTAATTTGTAAGAAAGAAGAATCAGGTTGCCTTCAGGAGACATTAACAATACCCCTACCCCATTTCCTTCCCTAGAGCAAGATCCATCAAAATACAATTTCTAAATATTATCACATTCCAGGGGTTGTACAAAACATTCGACCTGTGTCTCTTCCAAAATCAAAACATTATCCTCTAATAACAGTAGGACAAGTATGTATCTTTCCCATACAAGGGTGTATTTTTAGAGCATTCAGCTTTTGTAACAGTCTTCACAAACCTTGATTCTTTGTATAGCCTATGCTCTTGTCCACCAAAAACAGGGATAGTGGCATAAGTCAAATCCAATTTAATGGATCCTCCAATTTTCGACGCCCATGATCTAGATATGAGCATCCCAAACCTTGCAAGAATGTCTGCAACCACGATATCCATCACCACACTCTTAGCATGGATATGTGCCAAATTCACCACCAAGTCTTTCATCAATCCTAAGCATTTCACCCTTTTGGAGTCAAATGAGTAAATATCCTTTATGGCCACATTATTTGCAGCCCAAATATTCCATTACTAACAATGGAATCAAATTATGGGAGGCCCCAGAATTGAGCATGCAATTATGCAGCAGCAACTCATGAATCACCAAAGTCACATAAAAATGAGTTGTAGAAGAATATTTCTCTTCAACATGGGGTCCAAATACTACCATGGGTCTTTCATATTATAGATTTAGGTTGTATGGTATAGGATTTGTGGTATATATGTCAAATAAATTAAGATACTTGTGCTTTGTAGTTTGGTTGCCTCAATAGCTCAAACAAGGGGACAATGATTTTAACCTTTTCTAATTCCTTTACATAGGACTCTTATCATCATGGGAAATGTCAGCAAGTTCTTTCACTTTATTTTAGATAGGTTGGGATGATGGAAGGGTTTGTTCTGATTTATACACTTTAGGATTATGTGGGGGAGAGGTAGATGGCTCTTTCTTGTTAAGGTGAGGTTGATCTTAGGACTTCTTTTCTTTTTCTGGTAGCTTGGCAGGGTTAGAGGTATAAATCTCTTCTCCTTGGTCTTTTCCTCTATATCTCTCCCTGGAAGACATAAGGTCATATTTCTTATGAAGCTAATCTTGCATGAAGTCCAGAAATTGTCTACAATAGTCATAAATATCTTCATTATACAGAGGATCATTCAATTCCCCTTCCTCTTCATCAAGTGCTTCAACTTCATACTCCTCTTCTGAGAGAAAAGAGAAGTGGTTATCTTGAGTTTCTACAGATTCTTCCATCTTCTCCTTTGGATCATCCTCCAAATATAAGGGAGTTTGAAAGTGATCTTGATGTTCCTTTCTTTCTCTCTGCAAGAGTTGCAGTGGAGGCCTCCTATATTAAGGATTGAAAATTATATTTAGGGCTGGGAAGTTTTGTCAAGGTGAATTTTTATTTTCCAGCTCCTATTTTACAAGTTTATTAGATAATCTCTTGATCAACTTATTCATATCTTCCAGCTTCTACTCTTGAGTTTCCTTCCCTTGACCTGAAGAGATAGCCTCCTCTTTCCCTCTCCTCCTGTCAACATAATCAGGCTTTCCTCTTGATTTTCCAGTGGAGGTGAAGTTAGCTTCTACCTCAAGTTCATTAACCTGAATTTGATCAAGGGTGCGGCATTTTCTCTCTCTGAGAGTAAACCCAAATTTGGACTCAAAAGCCCCAGCAGAAACTACCTTGGCAGCAGCTTGTGGTGGTTTAATTTCTACAGGCAAGTTGTTATAAACTTTGTTAAACCTCTTAATGAATTCTAAAACATCCTCATTATGTTTCTTCTTCATAGCATTAAATTTTGTGAGGATGTATCCATAATCTCTTCTCTTACCCAATTTTTGCATGAACACATTTTCCATTTCCTTCCATGTAGTAATTGAGGCATTGGGTAAGGACTTAAACCACTTCCTAGCCTCTCCATCTAAAGATTGGACAAAAAAATCTCAAAATCACATCTAAGTGCTCCACATTCTGATTCTCTACAAAGGGGCAGAAAGTGTCTATATGTTTTTGAGAAGAGATATCATCCTCCCCAGTAAAGCTTGGAAAGTTTTTGAGGTAATCCTTAGGATTTGCATTCATAGGTTGTGGAATATCGAGAGGAGCATACCTATTAAGAAGAATACTAGGGACAACCATATTTTTCAATCGGGGAGGTAGTAAAAGATTTCTCACGTGTCTTTATTGAAGGGTTGGTTGATTTGTATTTGTTTGAGGCCAAACTGGAAGGTTGTTAACACTTGGTGTTGGTTTATCTTCGAGTATTTCTTTAACTTCTTCAAGCTCTTGAGAAATAGGGGAGTCAAATGGAGGAGGGATATGAGGGGCCCTTTAATTCTGACCTCCTAAGAAAAATGGTCCAAACAATGGGCAATGGTCTTTTGTGTATTTGAAGGCTTTGGAAGCGAATTCAGAACGGTTTGTTATGGCTTTCTATGAGTTGGTTGACGCTATCTCTAAGACAGAGATCCCAGCACTTGGAGTGACTGGTGTTTTCTCTTTTCATGCCCTCCTTGATATGATTCTTTTTGGGTCAAACACCGAAGGTGTCTTCTACTGCTTTTATCAAAGCGAGTATGAGGCCTCATGAAAGCTAGTGTAATTAGATGAAGGATCCCCAATAGAGTCGATCAAGATTTTCTTTGTGGAGTCACAAAGGTGAGTGAAATCCAACCTTGCACTACCATTTCTTACCTATCAAAGGAATGCCACAATATTCATTATCCAGGGAAAAGTATTTTTCACATTCGTCCCCGACAATGACGCCAGAAGATGTTGTGTCTAGAATCAACCTCCTAGAGAGAGCCCCCAAGTTGGAAAGAGGACCAGTGCCTAGGACATCCTAAATGAGTGCTTGTAGGTTTGAAATATATGTCACACAACTCAAAATTTAAATTTCATCAAAGAACAATGATTCATAACCCTCCTCCAGAAGAAGTATATAACCATCAAACGCAAAATCAATCTGTGAAAAAATTAACACAACTTAATTAATCATTGTAGTATATGGAAAAAAAGGAAACAAACTTAGGAAGAGATTTAATACACAGGGCCTGTTCATAAGAATCTTGTATAGTAAAAATCAGAATGAAGAGGCAAAAGTAGGGATTAAAAATGGAGTGAAAATATACGTAGTATGCTTTTTAAGGATTTGATTTTCATGTCCACACAAGTGTTATACATCAATATTTGACTTCAACGAATCCATACAATCATGAGAAAAACATCTAGTGATACCTACGATACAATCTAAGAAGGAAAACATCTAGTGACACCGATATGGGTTGTCGAGACAACAGAGGTGTGTTAACGACATTCAGAGCAGGTCGCAAGTGGGAGGAGCACTGGGAAATAGTGAAATAATTTTGAAATTTGAGCAGGGGAAGTCATTTTTATAGGTAGTGGGGGCCAATGGTCGGGTGACATCATGGGGTCGGATCGGACATGTGTCACGACGATATTATGCGATGAGGGATGAGGTGGAGGACAGAGGTGGGGGAGGATAGGGGTTACCATTATGACTTCAAAATTTACCATTTACTGTGCCAATGAATAAAACCCCAATAGTTGGCTTGGTCCCCACCTGGTTTCGGAGGTCAAGCAGCGATGGGACGGGGATCTCTTCAGCCCCCCTGGAATGAATCTCCACAGTTCGATCGTGAGTGGACTATTCAACTCTAGAGGGGCCGAAAGATTTATCATCTATGCAGGTTGCCCCCAAGACTTATGTCAAAGAGTGACAAGATGGAGATGGACGATGATCTGCCCAAAAGTTGCACAGTTTTTACCCGTAGGTTTTCTCCAAGGTCTCGAGGTCTGATAGCAACTTAGTGCACCTATCATTTTCCGCCACACATCACAAGGGAAATAGATAGAGAAGGCTGATCTCCAACACCTTGAGATCTCATCCCTTGCCTTCAATATGAAACCTTTTTCCCTTCAATTTTATATTTAAGCTTCTTCTTAGGTCCTCCTTCCCAAGTATGAACCTTATCGTCTGGCCTTTGCAAAATTGGGGTTTCAAATCATGACTAAAAGGAGATATAGAGTATGTGACAACATAGACCTGTTGAGGCCTCAAATTTCTATTGCTCCAACATGGGGGATAACCATCCGATCCAGACCTTAAGAGAGCTCCTTTTCCGTTTAAAGTGGTGGCTCCGACTAGGGATAATGGGACTAGTTTCCCAGTATGGGTTTTAAAATGAGAGTGGCTGGTTTACAAGTGGTTTCAATAGAATAATGATAACTTAAATGACCTATTATATCATGCAAATCTCTATCTAACTTAATCTAAGATAAACCTGGGTATTTTTGTATAATATGTGATCTACAAAGATATATGCTTGACATGTGATAATAAAGATCAATCACGCATAAAACAGAGATGATAATGTGTAAAGATATTGTCTTTGACTAAATAGTTATTCAAAGAAATGTATAAAATGTGTGTGTATGTATATAATCTCAGCTAGGCATCATACAATAGTGCAATTAATGCTTAACAAAAAAAAAAAACATATCTCATATACAATTCATGAAAATAAAGTGTTGTCACTAATTAAACAGAAACAGGGCTAATCATATAAGATAGAAGTACTATATATGTGAAGTTATGCCTATTTGACTAATTACATAGATCAACTCCTTTCTTCAAATCAAATTATCTTCCAAGTATACAAAAGTGCATCAACAAGGAAAGTAGTCTAATATTTAAAAGAAACGATCATGTTCCATAATTTCACCAAAGCATTCACAAAATTACAATAGTGCATTCTTTGCAAATGTTTTTGATAAAATTTTGGACCCTTCTCTAAATGCATGAGAAGGTTATAAATATTATTCTAACTAATGTTCAAAAATAGGTTATACAAAAATTTGAGGAGGTTTCAAACAACCTTCCTCCTAACTAGTTAACTAACTCTAAAAATAAAAAGTGACTTGATGAGCAGAGGCTATGATGATGATTTGTTGTCCACCAGCTTGTCCTTCAAATCGCATATATCGGTCATCGGTTTGACTTGAGGAGGTGTCCCAAACTGTGTTCTGACCTATCCTGCGAAAATTGCATCTGTGAGAGGTGGCAGCATCTGCTGAGTTGAATGGAGTGATTAGTTAAGGGTCATGATTTGACTGTGTGGCTTGACAAGGTATTGCCAATACAACACCCAATCAATCTTTTCTAATTTTTTGATTGCTTCCCTTTGAGTTTACGCTCTTTCCTTCCATCTGTTATGCAAGTCATTTTATTAGGCAGTTCTTTCGGGTTGCCTTCTTTCACCAGGTTGGTGGAAAACAAAGTATGTTTTATTTCCTTTACTATGTTCTTTGACACCCCGTCCGCTCTTGCCACTGCTAGTTTGGCTTGTTTGATCCTTGCATCCCAATCCGTGAAAATAATGTCCTTATGTGCCTCCTCGATCTTAGGTAGATTAGCTTTCCTCCTTCTTATGTTTCTTTCCATTCAATGAACTCTGAGATTCTTGTGTTTAGATCAGTAAACTTAGTTCTTTGGTCAATCGCTTTATCCATTAGCTGGTCATTATTGATCATATAAGGAGTGATATGTGACATCTTTTGGCAAAATTGTTCTTACTATTTTAATAAGAGATAATTAAGCTCTAGCGCCTCTTTGAATAATTCCTCGACAATAGGAACATCCTTATATCTTTCCATGGCTTGCTACAAGTGTTAGAGTTGCATGTTTTTGGCTGATATTTCTGCTTTGTGGCTTACCTTTAGCACCTCCATGCTCTGTTGCAATTGGTCCAGCTACTCAGCGACCTGCCTGTTCACACTTGCCTTCTTTATTTCAAGCTGTGCAACCTTATCTTCCTTTTCCTTCATCAAAATATATATTTCAGTAGCTTTTTCCATGGTGGCAATTGCATACACTCCTGTAAACTGTGACAATCTAGTCAAGTTTTCAACTGGGTTAGAAGGGATGTCCTTCCAAACTATGTCCATTCACTCATTCCTAGGTGGGAGTTCATGCATTTCTATCCTTCTCCTTTTCCTTTGTCTTCCTACTAAAACCTTGTGAAGTGGGTTGTAGAACACATCAAGAGGAGGTATTTCAATCACCTTCAAGACAATTTCTGATGTGGGCAGAGCGGGGATGATTTCGGTCTGCTAAGACATTGTCGTTTTCTCATCCATTGGTCCAGACTCTATATTCTTCTAAACATGCAGAGGAGTTTGATACTCCATAGTTTCCTGGGTATCTATTGTCTTGGGAGTGTCTTTCAGTTTCTTATTGAATTGATCCCCTCCTGCTCCAAACTACTATTTTTTATCTCTGAACTGATATCTTTGGGTGGGGTTCTCATACCCTACCTTTCGGCTAACTTCCTGTTGGATTCTATTGTATTCTCAGTGTTTTGGGCCTTCCTTGTATTCAGTGCTTTCCCTATATCTACTTGAGACTCTATGTGAGAATCAGGTCCCTCGTTGTTGATAGTCACACTGGGCGTAGGCTTGTCCTCGATTTTTAACAAGTGTAATGGGATTACGTCGATCCTTTTGTTTCTGAACTCCTGAAAGCTCTCAAAATATTCAGGACTTAAATTAGTCTTTGCCCATTCGAGCGATTGTTCGAAGGATTGAGCTGACTATAAAAGGTCTTCAAAAGCATTAGCCTCATGGTTATAAGGCTTGATATTCAATGCAGTAGTGATTCTATGTGCTATCATGTCTGGATCAAATTGCCTTTCAGGAAAAGTATGGAGCCTGAGGTTTTCCAGGCTTACTGACTCCTTTATTACATGGTTAAAATTTGCTAATGTAAAGGAATCGCACCTAATAGGAAAAGATGGCCATAATAACTTCTTGTTTTCTTTCAGAACTTTGGTCAAGCCTTTTCCCACGGTCTAGTGGGCTATTTCTCTTGCTAACAATTTATCAGAGACATATAAATGGAGGACATGTGGGTCTCTTGTACTACCAAAAACCCTAATGTATGTGAACCATTCTTCAACAAAATATTTGCTGACAGCAAGAAGGTCTATAGCAGCTTCTTGGAAACACCCGAGGACTTTCTTATTGAGAATTAATTGATGCAATGGAAAAATAACAGCATGGCATATTTTATAAAAATGGGGTATATAATGAGATTCCCAAAAAAAAATTATGCCTGAGATGGATAGGATAGGGGTCATGCAAGGTCCATTTCCAACCCATGATTGGAAATTCAGTGCAGAAATAGATGGCATCCATAGTGTAGGCACTAAAATAGAATGGGGGAAGGTTCTTTGGAGAGGAGGATCTCTTCTGTCAATATTCAGTGATGATAGTGGCTAGGTTATCATATAGGATGGTGGCCCACTTCATAATGTGGGAATTAACACAAGCATCAATCAAAGGAATCCATTCTATGGAAAACTTAGCATTATTAGGTAACCCGTATAGTCTACATAACATAGTAGTTGCATAGTTGTAGGGGTTTTCCAAAGAGGCTACATGATACATACCTGTCTTATCAAATTTGAACTTGTTCTCCAGTACCCTCCAGCCCTGGATCATCTTGAAAGGTTCTTCGTTCTTCTTTGTGAAGTTGGCCATGTATGATTTATCATATATATCCTGAGGATCAAGTATATAGTACATTTGCTTCAGGTCTTCCACTTTGAATGACCCCATGAGTTCCATTCTTGATTTTCTAAATTGCCTATCTTCAATAGTGAGGTTTTCCACCACCAACCTAATCATATCATTGTATGGAAGGATTTTTTCTCTGGATCATATTCTATGAAGGAAATAACATGAAACATTCTTGAATTGGAGTCCCAAAGGTTTTATTGAGTCAATCATCACTTTTGTGGTAGTAATCTTGGGATGCTCATCCTCAAGCCTATTGTATATGACCTCCCAAGTTGTTGCTTCGCCATCGGCACTGCAAATCATTTCAGAGAATATAGGAGACATTTGTTTTAGCTCAGACTTTGTAATGCTCTACTTTTTATGTTTCTACATCACCTTCCGCAATGACATGTCTTTTGTAGCTTGCCTAAAATGGATTAGATATATTAGCGTAGACAATATTGGGAAGTTAAGGCTAAAAGCTTTGTGAAATGACTTTGAATCGTGGGAGGATTTAAAATGAGATACTCAGTGTTAACTGGCCATAACTTGGAAAATCATTACCTCTCCTCGGACCTCTAAACATTAATTACCCTGTCAAACCATTCCTTATTATATTAAAACACAATTACTTCCCACCCTTGCTGCGTTATTCACGCATCGCAGTTTTTAAAATGATTTTATATAGCCTTGCTCGCTTATAATTTGAAATGTGATTGTGAATATCGCAATATCGCATTTCGCAAATCATTAACGGATGACATAGTGGCACGTCTTATTTACTTGTGAATCCTGCGAAATGCAGTTGTGAATTCTTTAGGGTGTTTTGATAGGTATGTCGCAGCGGGATGTTTGATCACATATCACAATTTCTTTAAGGTGTTTATGATCATCACATGGGAAAAATGCAATTTGTGATTTGCAATGAGGGTCTTAAACTTGGGTCATTCTAAGAGTTAGGATTTCTTTTTTAAAGACTAAAAATTTAAAAAGGGTCCCCATTTATATGTCTAACATTAGCTATTACTATATATAAATGGGGGTTTGTTTCATAGTACAACAATTGGTGATTCACTTGGGAGAACCATTTATCTCTGATTGGTTTTCTGAAATTTCTAGAACTTTCAAAGTAAGAAGAGTTATAGGAATAATAATTACATGAGTTATAAAGTAAACAACATTTCTCTAAAATCATAATCACTTAATCAGTCTATTTATTCAACTACTTTACCCTTTATGGTGATAAAAATACAAATGCCTTCACTAGTCAACATTAAGATTTAAATAGATATAGCAGGTGCCTTCTACAGATTATTTTTTGGTGTTTACTCATTTATCACAGATAGAGCCTCTATTTCCAACAGGCGTTCATAGCTTCGACGGGGTTATATTTTAACCAACAATGATTCATTGTCCCATCTAAAGCAATCTTCAAAATTCAAAATGATATTCACTTGCTTTCAATCTCATTTAAACCTTGTCCTTTTTCTTTTTTATATAATATTTTCTTTTAAGTTTCTTTAAATACATTGTCTAGGCTTGGTAACCTAATAATGACAATGCCACTCACTGGTTGTAACTAAATTGAACAAGATGGCTCTTGATGAGATCCCTTGTCCTTTGATTAATTACATCATTGGCTATTACCCTATTTTGGTATGCAATCTTGGTAATATCAATTTAATTATGTCCCTGTGATCATGCTAAACAAGCTTGTAATGAGATTTATTATCTTCTAAGTATTTTATATTTTAGAATTACACTCTGAAGAAAAAAAAAACAAACAAACAAACAAAAAACAAAAACAAAAACTTTTATCAGATGGGGTGAATCATTGGCTCATTTAAGAGTTTTGGATGATAATGATAGAGTTTTAAGATAATCATCTGTAGAAAGTCCTTACTAGGTTAAAGATTGTTTTCTTGACTGATAACAACGCATCTATACTTTGTAAAGGTAAGAGTTTGTTCATAGAATAAATGTTTCAACAAGATCAAGTTTTTCCAAATAAATCAGGCTTACTTTGATACTCAACTGTCTTAATTATTTCTTTAACTTTTCCTACTTATAGAAGCGAAAAATCAAAAATATTATCAAAGATTTTATTTTGAAAAACCAAAAGCAAATACTACTTAACCTTTATTTTCCTAAGAATTTTAAAGGGGATATGATACAAAATTAGAAGAGGTTATCTTCTAGGAAAAGTATTTCTTCATAATTTTCCCATTAACAGGCAAGGAATCTGTCCTTTCTCATAAGTCTTGTAAAATAAATGTTGATTGACCAATTTTCTCAATGACTTGGAAATGGCCAAGCCATAGTCTTTGGAATTTGGTATGTTTACCTTTTTCCTCATTTGCTTTGTCCCATTTCAAAACCAGATCACCTACTTCAAAAATTGTATGACTAGCAGAGGCTATATCAAAAGAGGCTTTGACTAATTTTTGATGATGGAAGTGGGTTGCTTTAGCCTTTTCTCGTTCTTCTTCGAGTTTAAGAATCTAGAATTGTCTTTCTTGGAGAGAAGAGGAAGGGTTTTCATCAATGAATTGCACTAGGGTGAGAGATGGAATTGCTATGTTTGTGGGGAGAACAACTTCTTTTCCATAAACTAAAGCAAAAGGAGAACAACTGATGGAGGCCTTTTATGTAATTCTATCTCCTTAAAGAGCAAATGTCAATGCTTTGTGCCAATTCCTATGATTTTGGTCAATAGTCCTTTTGATGATTCTGATGAGGTTTTTGTTTGTCGATTCTGCTAATCCATTACCTTGTGGATAATAGTTGGTTGAATACTTTAATTTAAAACATCGCTTCAAAGAAAATTCCACCATTGTATTTCTAGAGAAATAAGAAGCATTGTCAAACATTAAAGCTATACGTAAGCCAAACCTGGTAATTATATATTGATCAATGAATTCTGTGACACTTTCTGTATTAGCTATTTTTAGTGGGATAGCTTCTACCCATTTTGTAAAATAATCAGTAGTTGTAAGGATTTATTTATGCTACTTGGAAGAGTTAGGAACAATCTCACCAATTATATATAATCCCCATTGTTTGAATGGTTGTTGGATGTTCACTGGTTACAAAGGGAATGCTGACTTCTTTTCTCTTCTGGTTGCAGTTTGACAAGTTTTACATTTTCTTGCATATTCATGTGCATCCTTGAATAGTCTTGGCCAATAATAACCTGCATGGAGGATTTTGTGAGTTGTGGTGTTTCCTCCAAAATGTCCTCTAGCTGGTCCATCATGTAATTCCTGCATGACCTTTTCAGCTTCAGGTTTTTCTAGGCATCTTAACAATATTGAACTATAATTTTTCCTAAACAATACATCACTGATTAATTCATATTGATTTGATTTCAACCTTAAAGCACACTTTGTTTTATAATTGAGATGCATATAAGCATATCCATTCTTCAAATAAAAATTCAAATCGTCATATTGTGATTATGCATCATTGAGGCTTACCTCTCATATTTTCACTTCATTACCTTGGTCTTCTTTTGTTGATAAGTGGGATGCTCCAGTTAACATCCTCCAAAAACCTTGGTCCCTAACAATTTTAGCTGGCCATATTTCTCCATCATATTCTTGAAGCACAGTAACCCAATTGGCTCTTTTCTCCCCTACTTCTCTTTGAATCAATAATTGCCTTACTGCAGGGTAATGTACTACTATATTTGTATGGGTTTTAAGAAGAAAAGGTTTGAAATATTTCAAGGTTTTAAAAACAGCCAAAGCTTGTTTCTCAATCACTGAATAATTTAACTCGACACCTTACAAGTTAGAACTGAAAAAAGATATGGGTGCCTCAATATTTTGATCATTTAGTTGTGTTAAAACCACTGCATATGATGTATCAGATGAAAAAGTGCACAACACAAAAGGTTTGAGAAAGTCAGGAGTTGTTAAAGAAGGAGCATTGATAATGGTGTTTTTAATCACCTCAAATTATTCTCTTTCATCTTTACCCCACTTGAAGACTGTGTTGTTTCTTATCATTGCTTGAAGGGGTAGGACAATATGGAACAAATCTTTTTACAAAATTAATTTGGCCTAGGAATGATTTCATGATCTTTTTGTTATGTGGGAGAGGAATTTTTTCAATATCTTGGACTCTATCAGGATCAATGTAAATCCTTTTCTTGGACAATATAAATTCAAGGAGTCTGCCTTCTGGTAAAGAAAAATAAGATTTTTGGGATTTAAAGAAATTCCATATCTCTTGCATATTTCAAAAATATGCTTTAGGTCATTTAAATGATTGTTTCTATCTTTAGAATAGATTGTGATGTCATCTAGGTAAATAGCAACTGATTTATTAATCAAACCTTTGAAAGCAATATCCATAGCATGTTGAAATGTAGCGCCTACAATTATGAGTCTGAAAGGCATATTATGATAAGTGTATGCCCCCCACTTGGTCTTGAATGTCGTCTTCAATCTGTCATCTAGATGTACAAGAATTTGATTGTATCCTAAAATCCATCTAAAAAAGACATTAATTTAGAACCTGCAATTGATTGCAATATTTTCTCCATAGTAGGCAGAGGAAATTTATCCTTTTGACAAGCTCTATTCAGGTTTCTAAAATCAATATAAATCCTAATATCACCGTTCTTTTTCCTCACAGAGACCATATTTGATACCCACTTTGAGTGTCTAACAGGAAAGATTATTTTGGCTTTGAGAAGCTTGTTCAATTCACATTTGATTTGACTTTCAAGGTTTGGGTGAATTTTCCTAAGATTTTGTTGTACTGGCTTTTCATTCGAAGTCATTGGTATGGTATGTTGAATTATAGAGGTATCGTAGGTCTTGAGATCTACATAATCCTAGGTAAAGACACCTTCATATATTTTTAACAACTTAATGAATGATATCCTTCCTTCAGGTGATCAACCAAGACCTAGGTTGACATTTTGAGGTTTTTCAATTGAACCTAGGTTTACTACTTCAAATCTTAGGGTGGAACTCTGAGTTTTGGAGTTGGTGGTCTTCTTGTATCTATCCTTTAAATCATAGAGATCTTCCATCTTAACCACAGACTTCAGAATTGGGTTTTGATCTTGTTTATGGTTGATTTGCATATCATGCTCATGTTCATCTATCATTTGTTCCTCATAAGGCCCTTATGATGTAAGGAAATTGATTATATCCGCATCATTATTAAACACTCTCCAATTTGTCACATTATCGGGAATGGACAGCCTAAAAACTAACTCTATTGAAAATCTATATGGACTAAATTCTTCCGAAGGTATAAGCTTGGATGCCACATTAGCAAGTAAATCAGCACTTGTGTTTTGCAATCTTGGAACTGAAGAAATGTTAAAAGCAGAGAAATGAGAAGTAATATTCTGGGCAAAAGATTGATAATGTTTAAGGTGCCCAGGCACACAATGAATTGTATTTCTTACATGTTTAACGATTATTTTAGAATCTCCATATACTTGAAAATATTTGACATCAAGACCAATGACTTTATACATCCCTTGAATCAATGCTTCATATTCCACGGTATTGTTAGTGCATTGAAATTAAAGTCTGCAGACTAACATGGTTTTCTCTCCTTTCAGGTTGATTAAAATACATACTGCACCTGCACCATCTACAGATTTGGAACCATCAAAATAAAGAGTCCAAAATAATGAATTATCTAAAATTTTATCTACTATATTTACACACTTTGAATCATCTGTTTGTGAAAAAATCTCTATTTGAGACACTACATCATCATTCGAAAAGGGGGACCTTTGAGCATTAAAAGATCCCAAAAATGACTCAGCTGAGTAATCACCAATGATATTATTTGTGAAGGCAATAGGTTCATTGCTTCCCTCAAGATTAGTGGCTATTTATTTCATGAACTTCTCTCAGTCTACTCTGATTTGGTTTGGTTTACCATTGTGTGGCAATCACATGTGAGTCCAATCAGTTGCGAAGTATCCGTGCAACTTTTCAGACCAATCCCTACTTAGAATTAAACCATAAAATTCAAGGATATCAACCACTAGAATATCAATTACCTGTGAAACTTTTGGATTATAGGAAAGCCTAATTGAAACTAATGTTATTTCTCCAAGTACATCTACTTTTGTCATGTCCAATTGAACTATGTGTATTGCAAATTTTTGAGGTGTAATATTCAATTTGGCGCACATGGTCCTTGGCATAATATTTGAAGAGGCGCCTGAATCAACAAGGCAATTATGGACATTTATGTTGAAAATTTCATAAGTAAGAAGAGATGGAGGTGTATGAGAAATATGCCTATCACCTATCAGGACTAAATCTGAAGGATCTACTTTGTTTGAAGATGTGGGAGGTTTTCCCATATCAAAGGTAGCTTGAGTAACTACGACAGATGGTAGAGAGGATATAGGAACTGCTTTTAACTCTCTTAATAGAATTTTTTGTTGTTTCTTGAGTTTAGTGAGTTCGTGTAATGAAATGTTTTCTCTCGTCTTTTTCATATCTTCCACTATGTTATATTCCATTGTATCTTGTAGAAATTATCACTGTAGATCACCTAATAATGCAATATACTAAAGCAAAATACTTGATCTACTTCTACAAACAAACTTGCGAAAGCTTAATCGATTTTGAACAAGATCAAATAGAACACATATAACAGAGAATAAGAAATCAATCACACATGAACACAGAAAAATACTATGGGGAAAGCCTCAGCTAAAAACCTCGATCTTTGTATTATCATACAAGTGGAAATATCTCAGGATTACACAAAGCTTTAGCTCACAAGCTATCCAGCTCTCAGTGCAATCCCTCACTACTGCTCATAGACAGAATAGACAACACATATACCTTCCTTCTGTCCTCCAAGCCTCCTATTTCCTTGTGCAGTTTCTCCTAGGTCCTATGGCTGCCACCTGTGTGAATTCTCCTCTCACACATAACACTGTCCTCAGACTAAACTGCACAATCCTCAAGGAATGAATTCCTTCTACATGCAAGAGATATCCTCATGGGAATATTCCTGCAGCTAATAGTACATTGTCCCTTCCTCTAATTTCAACTGGGTCTCTGACTGAAATGACATGCATGAGTTATTTATGAGAGAATATTTAGTTATTTGAAGTACTCTAGCTACATGCATGCATGCATTAACTAACTGAACTCACAATCAGTTCCACAAACTATTGGAACTAATCTAACTGGATTTAACTCAGTTAACTGAGCTAACTAATTACAACTCAAAGTAAAACTCATCCTGATCTCCTTAATTAAGGGATAACTTATGTTGGGTTGTGTTATATTCTTTCCACGTAGTTAACAGGGGGTTTGAGGGGCACCCGTAACCTCACTTTATGGGGTCTGGGGCAGCACCCCAGAAAATTTTGATTTTGGACCCTATGTTAGGTTGGGCATACCCACCTATGGTTTTGTGCATGATTTTCGCACATGTTTTTGGACGCGATGGTTTTCGGTCCATGGTATTGGATGCTTCAGCATGTATAAATATGTATTGTAACATTGAAAGGAATATAATGAAAAATCAAGCTGGTAGTCCCGGTTTTGGGATCCAGGGGAGAATCTCTATGTATATGTGTTTTATGTGTTCTACTCTCGCATTATTTATTTTCTGTTTTAGAATTCATATGCAGGTAATTTTTGTATGGGATTAAAACCTACATTTGGTATCAGAGCTATTCTGGCTTCAAGGGGATGCCTTTGTTGCTGAGGGGTTTCACTCGGGCCTGTGGTAGACCCTATTCAGTGGGAGATCTGCGAGATCAATTCTGGTGGTGAAAGAAGATGGCGAGCAGTGGAAAGATAGAGATTGAGAAATTTAATGGTCAAAGTTTTGAATTGTGGAAACTCAAGATGGAGGATCTGTTGGTGGAATGGAAGAAGTTGGATCAGAAGGCAAAGAGCACAATACGATTGTGTGTCTCAGATTTAGTATTGCTGAATGTATCAGGGGAAGCTACGACAAAGGCTTTTCGGGACAAGTTAGGGACTTTTTACCAATCTAAGTCTCTGGTGAATAAACTGTTCCTGCGGAAAAAGCTATATAACCTGAGGATGAAAGATAGAGATTCAGTGACAAAGCATATGAATGCATTTAATACCATGGTAATTCAGTTAGCATCTATTGATATTAAAATTTCAAATGAAGATAAGTGCATCAGTTTGTTGTGTTCTCTACCAGATTCATGGGATAGTTTGGTTATTGCAAAAGGTAGCAATGCAACTGCCTTGCATTTTGATGAAATAGTCTCATCCTTACTGACGAAGGAGATGAGACAGAAAAATATGGAGATCCAAAATGGTGATGCCTTGTTTGTATGAGGGTGAACCCAGAACAGAAACAAAAATAAGTCATCGAGTGGGAGATCTAAATCTAAAGGGAGATCTAAATCTCCAGGAAAACCTGTAAAGGTGGTGTGCTAGAAATGTGAAAAGAAAGGGCACTACAAAAGGGACTGTAAATCTAAAGCTCCTGACAAAGGAAAGGGATCTGATGAGGCTCCCTCTACAGAGGTGAAAGCCACCTTAGATGAAAGTGGGGATGTGTACTTGGCTTCTTCAAGTACACATGTAGATCATGAGGCATGGTTGATTGACTCAGGTGCATCCTTTCACTTCACTCCCCATAGAGAGTGGTTTTGCGAGTATGAGAAATATGATGGTGGTGAGGT